>JAQFYB010008184.1:0-10029 GCA_034694085.1 Pogonognathellus longicornis
TCGGCGGTGGTGACAACTCTTCGAAGTGACTTTGCCAAGACGAGAGCGTGTAGACAGCTTTCTTCGTCGTACACCACTGTCACCCATGCGTTTCTTTGTCCTGTTGTACACAAATTCCAAAAATAATCACGCTTTAATTTTAGGTATTTATTATCTATATAAATCATATATTTTATTATATAAGCAGACAAAATAATACTTCATCTATGTAGGTACTAAAAATATTGTGTGTAAAATTTTCAACTAAAAATTGAAATAGTTACTAATATGTTTAATTGTGTAATAACTCAATAAAGCATTGAAAATAAATAAGGATTATATCTTTTGCAACAATTAAATGTATAGAAATAATTTTATTTTATGTTCACAAACCTTTCATTTTGAGAATGAATCCTGAAAGAATTTTTTATCTTTGAAGTAATACAAAGGTAGTTTGATTTCTTAAGAATTACGAACTATTTGAAATGAGCTAAATAAAGAGTTGAACTGGATCGGGAAGTGTTAGTTAAGACACTAGAATATGAATTCAGGTCACTTCAGGTATTTATGGACAAAAATTTTCGCCATCAATACACATACCACTTTTAAAAATTAGTTAAATGTATCTATCAGTGTTTCACAAATCACATAGTGCAGAAATGGTTCACATGAAAACAGCTTCTTTTGGTGAAAAAATTTGGATTCATTAGTGCTTACATGCATCTGTGAGGAAGTGAGGATATGCACACATGTTCTTTCGCTACTCCTACAGTCCTACATTTAACATGTGCTAGAAGAGAAACTACTACATTCTCTATACATACTTCATTACTAATTAATACTCGTATGGAAGCCGGTAAATTGCATGAAAGTACGTCATAGTTCGGTCTGTACACTCGACATTGAGACCGGTGCAAATTAATTATGGTGCAGTGTGCGTAATATTTTCTGGACAAAATTTCAAATGATGTATGAGAATAGTAAATTATTAATTATTTCTCACAATTGTTTTTAAAAAACATCATAATATCAGTAGATGCGTGTACACGGGAATTCTATAATAAACCTGACTTTATATAATATTTTATTTAACAAGACAAGGGATTTCAAATATTTTTTAATATTTCTGGATATTCTTAATTCGCAAAGACTGTTCCCATAATGCCCATAGTGCCAGTTTAATATCACTGGAACGAATCACGTTTGTGATTTAGTTCTATCATAGTGCAAGTTTGAATCAATTTGGTTGACCCGTTCTTGAGTTATGACGCAATAAAACCATGTTGGAGCATTTTCTGTGACCTAGGTCATGAAGGATATAACCAATTTACTGACACCTGTGTTGAAACCCTTAGATGACATATTATGTGAAATTTGGACCAATTGACTACTATAGTATCTCATTTCTAACTTTTCTACCTAATTTACATTATTGCATATTGTTTTATTCATTCATGCATGCATTATTGTTTGAAATGAACACAATAAATTTTGTAAATATTATTAAATATACAAAAGCGTTGTGAATATTACAGCCTAACTTTTTTAATTATTATCCGACATATCAATGTAATCTCAAATAAGAGTTCTTTATATCTAATCGTCCGAAATTGTAAGGTAAATGTAATCAATTTTTTACACACAACTTTTCGTTTTAGCAAATATATTATTATGCTGTTTGCACAACACAAATCGAGAACACACATGGTTGAGGCCTTGTAAAGTGACCCTAACTTGAGGTATTGCATTTTAAAACATTTTTATTTTATTGATATTGCTCTGGCACCAGCATGTCTCACACAAATAAAATATTTCTTTAATGATCTTGTAATTTCTATATTTCTTTCTTAAATATACCTAGTCAGTAATACTTAAATGCTGACCTAAAAATATTTCACTACAATCAAGCATCATTACTGTTCATGATAGAAAGTGTCAAGAAAAATGCGTGGGAGTCAGCAAACGCATAATTATAAAACGCAAACCTTTAATTATGATATATCACTACCAGCTCAGCAAATTTCTATCAATAGTAGCAAGTAATTAACAACTAATTATTTGTACTTGCTCTGCTGGGAAACTCTACTTATACTAAAATATTATTTAATTTCAAATGAAGCAGTTCTCCATAACTATATTTCCCATTTTCCCATCACCACACTAAGTACATCATACGCTTACACATACAATCAGTACCTACATGGCATGACATTATGTACGGAACATGGTATGAATTGCAGTTAATGTACGAACTACAGTCTTTGCAAATTAGATTGAATTTTAAACCAGATATTCATTTGCACATCTACAAAATTCCTAATTATTACATTGAAACCATTCGCAAATTAATTGTAGTTTGACGTCATATGGATATAAGCAATTAATGTTTTATTTGCAAGGATTGTAGAAAAGGCATGACTTGATGTATATTAGGATGAAATAATAGTCATAGTGAAAAAGAAAATAATTTTATATTTAGCATTGAAAATGGAACTAACCTTACAGTTGTGCCAAAGTTGAAGGCAATCACTGAAAGGTTCTGGTGCGGTTCTATTTTCATAGCAGCTTCACTTTGGAGCTTAGGTACTGTAGACAGCGTCAGAGTCAAATCTATCATAAAATATCGTGTTTTGTAATGGTTGTCTGCATTTTTTAATATTTTGAAAATTCAAATTATTACAGCAGTGGATACTAATTCGTCGGTGATATTACATTAGTGATAGATAATATTACATTTTTTATAAGTATTCTATTCATGCATTATTATAGAATGCTTATAAATATTATTATTAAACATGATCTATTTCGAGAAATAAGCAAGACATCTAAGCGAAAGTTTCCATGCTTCATGACTAGGATGCACAGGTTGTATGTGTGTAAGTAGCAGAGGCAAAAATGCATCATTAATTATGTAAAGCAGTCAAGCCATCTACCCAGACACTTCTTTTATTACACTCCAACTAACACCCAAATTAATGTCATATGACCTTTTTGAGACACCCCTAATTAATGCTTCTATGTATTCATAGTTTACAGTATGAAAAGATGAGTTACAAATTTCAATATGAAATTTAGCTATGCTTGAAAGATGTGTGAGAAGGGATTAAGTAGCGGAAGCTACTTTATAAAAATAATTTATCCGTCTGTCTATCTATTTATCTATCTATCCAAGCGTGTAAACTCAAAAACGAATTTACACAATTCGTTTTACTTTTGTCCCTTTTATTGTTTCACTATGTTTATAAACCCGTGCATTTTTGACTGAAGTAACGAAATAAATACAAATACATAATTGCTATATTCAAACAACCCCTAGTGATCATCATACGTTGATTACTGCCGTACAATATCATGAGCAAATGTATTTTGATTTGTGTTATTGTACCTTATAAACGACATGTTCGTTTGACATCAAATAATAATCATGCACATCCGAGTCGATATAATATGTAGATGAACCTAGAGTGAAATATACATTGGGTGGAACTAATACTAATAAAGTATAAAAGCCGCTGCGACGTCATGCACTATACTGTGATGGCGGTCTGTTTCTCACTCCTTCACTATGGCAGAATATTCCAAAATATTTTTATCACTAAAACTGAAGAAGAAAATTTTTTGATTAAAAGTAACATTAATAAGCAAAAATCTCATAATCCAGTTAATCTGGGTAAACTATAAACAATGATGTAAAAATAAAACCCGCCATAGTGCCGTCACAGTGGCTTGTATATTTTAATAGTATTCGGTTCACCCTATGTATACTTCACTCTAGGTGTACCTAGGTATATTTTGTTTACGATTGTTGCGCATTAGAAATACCTACTATGATAAATCGTCCTAAAAACGCTAGCATTATAAATATATCGCGTTATTATTGCTAAGCATACCTTCATACGTGTTTTGATGTTGGTTTACAAAGTTTTTAATCATCATTTCCTGCTAATGAGAATTCAATTTTATCATTTAATGACGTCTCAGTTGGCTATTTCATCAAAATTCTTTTAATTTATTTATTCTTACCCTTGGCAGTGTACCTCTACTGACTTTCTTCTACTTATTGTTAGTTATTGTACAGCAATCAATTCTTTTTATAGTTAGAGCTGTCACAATAGGGAAGGAAGGTGTACCGCGACAAATAAATATGTAAGTAATTTACATCCACGTTTCTATCATGTCAGTAGGTAATAATGAGCCACTACTTTATAATCAGTTTTTGTTTTTGTTCTGTAGAAGTAGAACACGTTATTTTTTCATTTGGAGTGTGGAATAGTACCTGCTACTAACAACTAACAATAAGACTTGTCACCGTAGTAAGAAAGAACAAGAGTGGAACGAAGTTGAAATAATTTAAACATGGAACTTGAAACGGGAGGGAATATTTTACATGAACGTCATTTTCTCATTTTCATGTCATCAATTTTGTCTGTCCTTATAAAAATACTTAACGATCGCTCAGAATGTGTTTTAATCACCTCAACACGTGTTAATTGCGACGTAAATAATATTTACCTTGACTCACATGACCCCCAAAAAGGAAAAAACATTTTGTCTGTATTAATCAATCGCACTCATCTGAGGTACAATGTCACTCAATGATAGTCCCAAAATATTTAAAAAATATCAACCATGATTGGAAAGACTCAAATTACGAAGTTGATTTTCTTAACATCTTTAATAACGGAATTATTGAGTTCAGAAATTAACGATTTTCACGAAAAATCATTTTATCACTATATTATCGAATTTCTTGAGAAAGACATTTTCAATTCCTGCACTGTATATTTTGTGAACGAAATCAGTGAGCATGGAATCGATACCTATGCTATTCAAAGTTTTGTATCTTCTGTTCAACATTCGAGCGTTTATACATCGGCAATGACATTGGAAAGTAGCGTTCAGAATGAAAAATTGGCCACTGATTTAAAAAGAAGCAGTTTAGTTCGAAACCACAAATACAGCGCTAACTGTTTTGCTGTTGTAGTACTGGTAGAAAAAGTGACATTGGATTTTTCTACGAGATTTGTCAATTTTTATGCTTCGAATTCTGATCCGATCACTCAGAAAGACAAAGATTTCTATATTTTTCTGACCAATCGTTACAATAATTTAGTACAAAAATCACCAGGCATATTACACTCCGAAATTTCATTGCAACTAAAATTTAAAATATTCCTACCACTCTCGAATGATTATTTACACGTGAACACTACAAAAGATGGAGTAGTAGGAACAACAGTGTGTTTTTACTGCGATAATGGTCAACCTCAATTAACAAAAGTTTTGCTCAACCCACAAAATCCCCAGTCAAAATTATTTCCTGATTATTCGGGAAATTTACATGGATTTATTATAAGGATTGCTGCTTACACGAATTATCTTTCCGGATTCGAGATACATAAGGTGAACGGTGTGTACAAAATGAAAAGAGGTTTCCAAGCTGATGCCTTTAGTGAAGTACTTCGAAAACTGAACGCTAGCTACACAACCAAACCTTCAGTAGGTGCTGGAGCCAAAGTTCCTCCTGGAGGATCAGGAATTCTTTTAGACAATGGAACATGGGTTGGGTGTTATGGAGATGTTCTTAACAACCGAGGAGATGTTGCATTTAGTTTGGGAATAAGTACACAAAGATGGAAAGTGCGGGACATCGAATTCACAAAACCAATTGCCTATGACCACATCACATTTGCAGTGATGAAACCAAAATATTTGTACACTTGGAAAATTATTTATCGGGCATTTGATTACCAGTTCTGGTTGTCAATTGTAGCCGCATTCATTTTCACCGCTATATTCATACATCTTCTGGAAAAATATGCAAAATTTCGATTAGGTAAGAATAAGAATACGTACTCAAAATACAAAATACGTTTCCTGGAAATATAAAGCACATTGATTTAAAATATAAATTACATTTATTCAAAATTATCTTTTATCAAAATCTTGGACTAAAATATTTGGGGCGGCTTAAAACTTATGAATTACAATCATACAGTTTATGGAAATCATTTATAGAGGCTAGACATAATTTTAAGATTTGTTTAGCATCTTAAGATCATCAAATTCATTTTGTAAATAATAATATGATTCTTAATTAATTACATACAGACACTGAAATCTCGGAAGATCCATGGAGTGGGAATAAAATAATATTTTCCCTTTTTGCATCATTAATTTGTCAACCTGCTGATGGAGCTCCACATGCAGTGGCTGCAAAAGTCAAGTTTGCTTTTTGGCTGTTATTTTCTTTAATAATTGGGGTGACGTATGTCACAAAGCTCACAGTTCTAATTGCTTTGCCTGGAACGGAGATTCTCCCGAATTCATTTGCCGAGTTATCCGTTTGGGATGGTTTTGAGTGGGGAGGGTCTCCTTCCTTTCACAATGGACTTGGCAAAGCGGTTTTTAAATTGTCACCAAATCTACACATGAAAAATATTTTTATGAAAATGCGCTATGAGAAAAATGACAATGCGTGTCTTTTACGATCCCTGCAAACACGTCATGCATGCGTACTTTGGGATTTCAATTTGCAATACATGATCAAGAAAAACTTTTCCAGCAGCGATGGAAAACATCCTTTCTCCGTTGCATCGGAAGTTACGATTTTCATTACGAAAAGATGGATTGTCCGACGAGGATCTTTGTATCTCTCCCACTTTGACAGATTGATTGAAACTGCTAGGGACACGGGTCTTGTTGCTCATTGGATGACGTTGGATTGGGCCAAACAAAGACAACTGCGATTTACAGAGGAAAAAGATGCTGCCGCTTCAATTGGCAAATACAACAATCCTGAAAAAGAACCCGGCACACTAAGACCGTACAAGATTGGCAATGTCAAAGGGGCATTTTATTTATTGGCAATTGGGATTTTCGTATCTCTAATTGTATTTTTTATTGAGTTGACAAAAATTATTGCGACTCGCTTTATATTTTGCATAGTTAAAAACACAAATAGAATACATGAGCTCACTTCTTTTCCTGATTTTTAAAGGACTGCGATTTAAAATTTATTTGAACAATTCAGTTGATGTCTATGATGTATATATTAAATTACATGTAGATATTTATTAATTAATGCTTAAAATGTCTGTCTCGGACAGTTGTACATAAAACAGAAAATGCTTAATCTAGGCAATGTAACGCGCCAACTTAGAATTTGTTGATTATAATCAACAGGAATTTAATCGTAAGAACAGACGATTATCTGTTATAATCATTTATCTTTCATTGAGTGCAAGTAGCCTCAGTACTTTTTTTACAAATCTTGCTAATGCTGAAAAAATCATTTGGGCTATATAATTGAAGTAAATAATCAGAGCGTTCAATTGCAGAAAATAACCACCCTCGATTATAACCCAGTAAAAATTTAAGCGCTCATGTATTGTATGCCACTATTATTGATTATAGAAAATTAAATATTTTTTAATTTCTTGAAGCTCGTGGATTTTTAATAAGTATTAAATTGTTAATAAAATTGTGTTCAGTGGATACTTACTCAGTACTATCAGTTTTATTTGATTCATTTTCAGAAATTATTATAATATTTGAAATTTGTGCATATTCAATGCTATTGCTTTTATTTAGTTAAATTGTACAGGCATTGAAAAATGTTTTATACAAATGAATAGACTGTCTATCTGTCTGTCGCGTTGCCAAGATAACTTAAGAGCCGATCAAACCATTTGGCTACTGCTTTATGTTACTTTATATGAATTGTTTGCCTGTCTGTGCTTCCTTTTCCTTCTATACTGTATCTCTAGAACAAACGACGTGATAATAATTATTTCAAACTCCGATTGGGTGAAATTATAAGTAGGTATCTGTAGACATTAAAAAATTTGCTGCTATTTTAAAATATTATCGTCCAGTTGACATTGATGCAAATACTTTATTATAGCCGCTTTACAATGGTTTATTTCTTCTTAAAATAAGAAAAATATTTATTCCTACTGTGTTTATAACATGAGAATATTAATGGATGATTCCATAACGGAATTCATGTACACGAGGGTTGTGGACGGCTCCAGAAAATACAACGGTCCGATTTCAACTTTCAATATTTGACAAGCCCTGGCGTATCGAATGTCATATGGGTCACTGGACGTTTTGTTGGCTTGAATTAATTTACCTGACGCTTTGTACACCAGCCCTCCAGTTCCGATAGCGGCATTTTCAAACCAAAAGACACTTGCAATTCCCATTGTAATTCCCACACTGAACATAATTGGCATATGCCCAACACATTTTACCAACGTTACAATAAATAGAATATGATTAAAGCTAAAGAACCAATTGGCAAGGAACCAAAACACATGAAATCCATCGTTGAAAACAATATTTAGTATTTTGAGAGAACCATACAATTGTCTAAATGGAATGTCACCGCGGTTCCTAAAACTTACAAAAAAGAATAAAATATATTTAACCGTCGTCATTTTCATGCCGTAAAGAAATAAATTTTAGAGCTTTATTTATAGTGAAAATAAATTACTTCGCATAATGATTCATCCAAAACACCATTCTGCTGGCGTATTCTCCAACTTGCGTTGCTAGAAAAGCAATGCCCACATTGATGTACAAAGAATAATACCATTCTAAAACCGTCATAATTGCCCTGACAGCTTGTAAGTTATAAAAAGAAGATGGCAGCACTTGGGATGGCCAGTATTTAATATTGTGTGGATGACTGAAAAATGCAGAGGCGGGTCCCAGAGGATGAACGAAGCAAATTAGACTAATGATCAAATACATTCTACCGAATTTGTCATGATTCACATTTTTCTCCGAATCGTTGTTATTATCATGAATTGCTGTAAAAAATATAATAAAGTTACTTTATAATAAATACAAGTTGCAAATAAAAATGTTCAGACAAATTTTTACCGAAAACGAAATTTACCTCTCAATGCGTATTCCAATTCCCGAAATTTGTTGAAAAAATAGAGGAATTTTTGTCGTTGAAATTTAATCATTAAGTGAGCAGCAGTTCCCGCAGATCTGCTTACACAATGTCCAAGAAGCATTAGAACAGTTTTTACTTCATCTGATTTTTCATTGCGACCAAACTCTTTTAATGTAATGATGGAAACGAACCAGAGATAAATGAAATCGAAGCAACTCCATAGTGTCAAAAAGTTCCATACTGCAATCTGTACTCTACTTGTTGCATTTTGTAAATCAACTTGATATTTCTCAATTTTGTACGGCAAAATGAAAAATTTCTCTCCCAGTTTTATCAAATACTGAAACCCAAATTTGGAATTGACGAATGGCATCCTGTCCTCAGGGTTTCTTGAGACCAAAAGAACTCTTTACGCCGCAGAATATAATGGAAACGCTTTCGCTGCATGACATATTGTGATTGACACAATAAACGTTTTGCCTGAAATAACAATAATATTATAACAGAGGGAGTGTAGGTACCAATATATTGTTAATTATATAATATCTGACAATTGCTTTGTAAAATTTGTCACGTTATATAAGTAAACTTTCTATTCATTAAAACACGTGACTTTGTGTAGAAATTAAAATTAAATGAAAAAAACACACTTTAAATTAAAGCGATTGCTATAACGGGCTAATGGGTGTCAATTTTCTTAGTAAACCACCAACCATCTACGACAAAACTTAAAATTTAGGTTAAACTGTAACAGAGAAAAGTGACATGAACGCAAATTATGAATACCGTACTTGTAGGGTAACTATTTTTCTCCTGATTTCAAATTATATGGCCTTCACAGTGTTATAAGTGTTAGGCGTAGCTATAGTTAGGGCACATATTATTGCCAGCATTTATAAGATCATATCACTCAGACCTAGTATATAATACTTGCATGTTACGGTAGTATTTCATTGTATTTTTTAAATAATGAGTAACCTAATAAATGTTGACACCCAAACACAAACCTAGTTCGTGTTAAGGATTTTGTTTCAGATTCTCCTATTACAATATAATTTAAATAACTAGTGGATCAGCGCCCGCGCTCCGCGCGGGGAAGGAGTAAATGCAAAATGTAATAAAGTTGAAGGCCAGCTGTG
>JAQFYB010008185.1:0-10027 GCA_034694085.1 Pogonognathellus longicornis
CATCCCATCCTCCCCATCCAAAATGCTGGATGTTGATGGGATGGGATGTGGCCGGCTGGGCAAAAGGATGGGATGTTCTGCTCTGCTGTACACTAGATAAAATGAGTTTACTCCCAAAATCCAAAAAATAGGTTCTCTTTGCCATTACAATACAAAAAGTTACCAAAATGGTCTTTTTTCGTTGATTTGGCCCAAATCCGCTTAATTTATTAACCTAGGCTCGAATTTGATACATTTTTAGTTAATTTTAGCCCCAATTTTCTGAAATTTTTCTCGGTACTTGCGATTATTAAATGTTTCGAATTCCAGTTTGGATTTTGCCCACCCCCTCTTAGTCCACTACTGGCAGCGATTATCAACTAGGTTTTGATCTTCTAGCCCCCTCCAACCAAATATGTGACCTGAATACGCCTTTACAATAGTATAAATTAAAACAGTTGTAACGCTTTTAAACGTTTTTCAGTTTTGTATTGAATAAACTGGGCATGAAAATTATTTAAAATATTGTCCATTTCAATCGCCATTGATGTTTGTGATGATACGGTGCGATACAAGCCAAAATACAGAATCCTTCTCGTCCTTTATCAATATACTACTACTTTATTTTTGTAAAATACACTTAAATGTATTGCAGTCCTGTTGATATCATCAGTGGCGTAAATAGCTGCTAAGTAAGGTATGCGTCGCATACGGACCCCCACGGTTTAGGGGGCCCCCAAAAGGAGAATATTTAATAAAAGGAGGTTATTTTACCACAAAAGTACAAAAGTATCGTAAAATTTTTCGCAAGAATTTGATGTACCGTAAATATTCAAATGCAATTGCTTCAGTTTTATTGACTGAAACTAATGTTTGCCCCCACTTCTATTGGAGTCCCCAATCTTATTAGAATATTTACGGTACATTACATTGTTTTTGACCCAAAAAGCGGTTCTTGCATAGGGGCCCCCAATTTATAGTTACGCCAGTGGGTATCATAGCATTAAACCATGAAACAACAAAAGAGGATCTATGATAAATGAATGGCAGGTATATTATTTTGAAAATATGTAAAATTATTTATTAGCATTTCGAGGATTTCCATGATGAGATTTTGTTTCTGTAATTTGTGTTTTGAAAATGCTTTAAAAACTAAAGTAAAATGATTAGTCTATGTACAGTAAGTACCTTACCTTATCATTACCATACAGTTCAGTGCATTTTTCTAGGCTGTAGTTAAAATGTTTTTAGCTGTTTAGTCATGACCACGACCAGTGCTGTTCAAGTTGTGAATTTGACTAATTCTGAGTAGAATCACGATCATATCACGGATCAAGTTAAGTTGATTCATTTAAATGAATGCAGCAATTGTCATAGAGCTGTGTACTATTAGAATTGAACTTCTGTTGAGTGTAATGTAATAGTAGTGATTCAATGATACTGCAACTGTCATACTGTCATTACTCCTCATTACAAGATTGCAGGTTTTGCAGCTGGACGAAAGCTGTTAGTGCTATTACTACTTGAATATTGATATAATACTAAAGCAATAAAATATAATAATATAGCATGGTACACCAATGCACTAATAGCATGCAATACACACATACCTTGATAGGTACCTTTATTATTTGGAGGCTGTGAATCACAGTTGATGAGTGACAGAATAGCAGTGATAGTTAGCACTGTCAACTGTAGTCCCAACTATTATTAGTTTTATTAGTGCTAGTGTTGTAGTATTAGCATTGCACAAAAGACCCTGACATTGCAACAGTTTATGAATTGGGTACACGTATGTCCGTGTGTGTGGAAGAAGTAACGATGGAAATGATTCTAGCATTTATTATGTAGAACCACAATTCAGAAGGATATTATTGCGGTGTTGACATTGACTGTGTATTCATGAGAAATGAAATTGCTGAGATATCTCATGTTATAATGTTGGACTAATACTAATAGATCCTTCGTTTATTTTCAGTTCTATGTAGTGTGCTGTTGATTTCTGTTGCGGACGAATGGTGGATAATTATTTCTGGTGGCAGTTGCATTTGCATCTCTAGTCTCTCCGCATCATTTCACTTGTCAGCTTCTTATTTTCGTTTGCATTTGTTGTCAAGTGCTGGAGAGAAGAGGAAGGAAATCAGGCGGTCTTGGGAAAACCTTCGCAGAAGTCTTTAGTTTTGTCCTTCAGACCACCATCCAACCAACATCAGACCAACATCTCACAAAACAAGATTAGCACATCACAAAAAAGCCAAGACTGAAAGATTCGTAGAATTCGTTCCACAGCTTTTGTACTTTCCTCACATCTTTTTCACACATCATGGATTGGAAAAACATCTTTCTACTTTTCTTTGTCAACCTCCAAATTTGTTGGTCACAGTCAACGTCCAACTCAAATTTCAGCAAAGTGACGGGAATATGGTGGGATAGTGTTGCCAAAAAATATCCTCGCTACGAGGAGACCACAAATATCATAAAAGAAATGGAAAAAACGTATCCTCACAATGTGCACATTTATTCAGTGGGGAAATCTGCTGGGCAGAGGGAGATGTGGGTCATTCATCTTTCGAAAAATGTAACAATGGATAGACCGCTAATGCAACCCATGGTGAAAATGGTGGCTAATATGCATGGAGACGAGACGTTAGGGCGGTCTCTTATGCTAATGTTGGCCGATAACATTTTACAACGGTACAAGGAAAATGACGCTCGGTAAGTTTCGTTAAGATTATTAGCATAGTGATTAGTGATTATATCTTTTTGCTAACTAAGCTCCGTGTCCAACAACGAAAGACGACATAATCCTAAATCCGGACTACGGTATTAAGCTGAAATAAAGCTGCGGAAAATACTGATACATTATTCAGGCTTTCACGCCGTGTGTGTCGTCAAAATAATCTTATTTTGAACTCAGAAAGTAAGTTTGGCATTGTGTTTTTGCAATTGCAGTGTTGTGAAGCTCTTAGAAACAACAGATATTCACCTGATGCCTTCCGTGAACCCTGATGGCTACGAAGTGGCAGTGGAAGGAAGATGTGACCCGAATCCTGATATTCCCGGAAGACAAAACAAAAACAGCGTAGATCTCAACAGAGACTTTCCAGACCAGTTTGTAGTTGGAGATACTGATGATTATGGATTGGTTTCGAAGAGACAGCCCGAGACGATCGCAATGATGACATGGATTGCAAACAATCCTTTTGTCCTGTCTACGAATCTTCATGGAGGATCCCTTGTCGCCAGTTACCCTTATGACTCCGTTTCTGAAGCAGTTTTGTAAGATTTACTCCCCCCATGCTTCTAAACTTTCAATTTTTAAACGCACAATCTCATGAACCGAGATCAGTATTATAATTTCAGCTATGTTTTAATGTTATTATGGGCCACTGTGAGCATTTTGACAGGGCTTCAACATATGTATTGTTAAATCATTTTTCATTGCTTGCAGACATGGGAAAAACTATAACGGAGAAGGTGTTAAGAGCTTGTCGCCAGACAATGACGTGTTCGTGTATTTGGCAAAGTTGTACTCCTTCAATCATAAAACTATGCACCTTCCAAACAATTGTGGTGGTAAATTTCCAGATGGTATTACAAATGGAGCTGACTGGTACAACGTTCGAGGTAGTGACCACAAACAACTATTTAATGTGTTGCGTACACCAGATTTTGCTATAATAATAATTTTAGACTTTCGTCACACAATAATATTTATAGGTTATAATACTTATAATTGTTATAATAAAACGGGATTATAGCCGAAGTATACCTTTAACATTTTGCAATTGATATTCTGTTTTGCAGGTGGCATGCAGGATTATAATTACGTGCATTCCAATTGTTTTGAAATTACTTTGGAACTGTCGTGTTGCAAGTTTCTGAGATCGTCATTGTTGGAGGAAGAATGGGAAAACAACCAAGAATCTCTATATAAGTTTATGGAAGCTGCTCAGATGGGAGCTAAGGGTGTTGTTCGTGACAGTCAAGATAAACCCATCCAGGCGGCTGAAATTATCGTAAAGAGCGTCAAGCATTCAATTACAACAACCCAAAATGGGGAATATTGGCGGCCATTAACTCCTGGGACTTATCATATTGGTGTTAGAGCATTAAGGTAAACGTAGTCCAGTAATCGATGTTCAAAGTTACAATAACAAACAGGCAAAGGGTTGTAAAATTCTCATGTACTTTTGATTTGATTAGATATGAGCCAAGCGAATTTCATATGGTGGAAATTAAAGAAGGACTTCCAACTGTATTAAACTTTACTTTGCGGCAATCCGATAATTCTTCGTCATCTCAATCAGTTCCTTTACCCGGTAATCTTCTTTTAGTTCTAGTTATGATGATAGCAACAATGTCTCAATATACATCTTATTATGATTATTTAGTTTTGTAAAATGAAAATAAGCGTTTTATTATTTCATTGAGAACCCTTGAACAAAATAGCAAATATGATGTCGCTGTGTAGAATAAGAATCAAAGACTAAAAACTGTGCAAATATTTTTAATTCTCAAATCGTGTCGTGTCTTAGGTAGCCATACTGTCTCAATGTATTTGTAATACACAAAAATGTGAGTAACTGCACTAATAAATTTTACTGTAGAGTTAGGAATTTTTGTATGTCTTTCTTAATGTTAGTAGGTACTTCTCTTTTCTGAATTATGCTACAACAATAATAATATGCAATTATTGTGTTTGTGATTTTTATGAAATCTGGTATATTAAATGCAAGACATTATTTTATTCCAAATGTCGTGTTGAAAATGAAATAGATTATGCAATGCCATGGTCATGTAACAATAAAAGGAAATTTTGATTAAACCATGCTATTTCAATTATTCAAATTAGTATAACATGAATGTGAAAGTGAGTCTTTAATTAGGCATGTTGTTTTTCTTTGATTCATATAAAGATGTCAGTCCGAAGTTCAAACACCATAATTATGAGGAATTGAAGATTTTCCTTGAAAATATCAGCAAGATATATCCTGCGATAACGAGGCTATACTCGGCTGGAAAAAGTGTGAAGGGCAAGGAACTGTTTGTCATGGAAATTTCTGACTTACCTGGGCAGCATGAGCCTGGTAAATATTTACTTACGGAACATACATTCATATAAAAGACTCACAAAACAACACTCACCAAGAGTCTCGATCTATCGATGCTTGCTTTGTTTGCATACTCTACTGAATTCTGCACAATGCACTCACTCTTGATAGCAATTCACAATACAATGATTTTGTAATATTTTAGGTGAACCCGAGTTCAAGTATGTTGGGAACATGCATGGAAACGAAGTTGTAGGACGAGAAATGCTGATCCAGCTCATACAGTATTTGTGTCAAAATTATAAAACGGATGCAAATGTGACATACTTAGTAGACAACACTCGTATTCATATTATGGCGTCCATGAATCCTGATGGTTATGAAATTGCTAAAGAGGGTTAGTTGACTAACTATATTGTGACTAGTTTTAGTCACAATATAAGTAAACCAAATACAATAAATATGTTCGGTAAAAACTGTTTTAATAGCAATAATGTAAAGTGTCAATATTATGTATAGGCGATATCCAAGGTACTGTGGGGCGAGTAAATGCCAACAAAGTAGATTTAAATAGAAATTTCCCAGATCGTCTTGACTCACAATACAAGACTGCGTCGGACAAAAAGGGTGATCGTGAAAATCTTGTTCAGGAGCCTGAGACCGAAGCGGTGATGGATTGGTCGCTACAGTATCCCTTTGTCCTATCCGCCAATCTCCACGGAGGCTCATTGGTTGCCAATTACCCTTTTGACGATACTCCTTCCGGCACAAGCGAATACGCCGCTGCCCCTGACGATGCTGTATTTCGACAGTTAGCATTGACGTACTCGTTGGTGAGCTAACCACAATTGCATTCACAATTGTATTCGTTAAGATAAAAGTAAAATGGCAGGACCTACTTGTATCCAGAATTATTAAAGTAGTATGTGACGTTTTTAGGCGCATCGTAAAATGCACGTTGGAGTTCCATGCCCCAAGCTTATTCCAGAAGAAACTTTTAAAAATGGAATTACTAACGGAGCGGAATGGTACGTTGTCCAAGGTGGGATGCAAGATTGGAACTATATGAATTCAAATTGCTTCGAGCTGACCCTGGAACTAGGTTGCATCAAATTTCCGTTTAGTGATAAAATCGAGGGATATTGGGAGGACAATAAAAATGCTCTGATTGCTTATCTCCAACAGGTAAAAAAATCATAAACTTAAGATGATTTCAACAAGATGATTTTTGACTTGTGGCACTTATAAAATGCAAAATAGGCTCAATGTGTCACAATATTTTATTTTACATTTTCCTCCTGTTAGGTGCACACAGGAGTTAGTGGTTTCGTTGTGGACGAAAATTCGAATTTATTGGGCGGTGCAGAAATCAAAGTTGAATCTATTGATCATATTGTTCGCTCCGCTTCAACGGGGGATTATTGGAGACTTTTGACACCTGGAGTTTACAATATCACTGCCAATTTTAATGGGTAACTGTTCACCTGCTCTTTTGAATCATGGTTCAAATATTATTATTGTAAATGAAACTTTGCCAGTCTGTGTGGAAGTTGGAACAATGAATTTGTTAATTTAGATATCAGAGTGAAACGCATTCTGTTGTTGTCAAACGAGATGTGGCTACCAAGCTGAATTTTACACTTGCAACTCTACCTTCCAGAGACTGGTCATTTCAGCAGGATTACGGAATTATGGACAACATTGCTACAAATAGTTTTACGGAAATTAATAGTGAAAACTTGCAAGGGTTCAGCGCCGACAACTACGACATTGTTGATCATCAAGAATCGCACAACCTTCATCATATAATGATGACAGATCAAGTACTTTACATTACTCTATACCATCGTCATCTAATAGAATCTAATTATAATAAAGCTAACGAGAAATGCTCACTCATTCCTTATCACACCATTCTTCTCACGGAGGAGTGAGACGAGCTTTTTCTAATTGTAAACACCCAACAAAATCTTAAGTTGGGTCATGGTAGTAAAGCGTATTTTTGTTCCATGAACAGATGGGAGCCCCAGAAGACACAAAACTTCACATAGCTCTTGTTGGAAGCCTTGTGGGAGCAGGGGGAAACGAACTGATCATTAGACTTGCCAGGCATTTAACCTATGGATACAGAAAAGATGACAGCAAGGTCGTCAAAATAATGAAAAATAGTGTAATTCACATGATCCTGACTCCCAATGCACCTCCACCAAAGTCGGGTAAGTTCACCTTCAGGAAATTCATGACAGTTTTTGTTTACTATGTGTTTTATGCATGTCAATTTAAAATTGTTCCTTGTAGGCAACTTAGATGAATTGTAGTGTATGCTATGCTCAAAGCAATTTATTTATATAGTTGTCCTGCTAATTACTTCTATATCTTAAGTCAAAACTCAAAAATGTACTTTGCTTTGATTTGTTTATATGCAAACAATTGATTTATTTGAATATATATTTTAAAACATTGCAGGTCCCTGTGTAATGGAAAAACAGCAATCCGAAGAAAAGCTTTCCAGCGTTGGGGATAATGTGGCTAAACTGCTTACATCATTGAAACTTGATCTTATTATAGGCTTTGCCTCTGGCGGAAAAGGTTTGAGGTAATTTGTTGAAACTAGGCAACTTTTGTTACTAGGACATTATTAATCTTTACAATATTATTAGAGAATAATATATATTTTTCAAAATGAAGGCTTCCGCAGGAAAACAA
Organism: Pogonognathellus longicornis; assembly: GCA_034694085.1. Classification (NCBI taxonomy): domain Eukaryota; kingdom Metazoa; phylum Arthropoda; class Collembola; order Entomobryomorpha; family Tomoceridae; genus Pogonognathellus; species Pogonognathellus longicornis. The sequence goes on from JAQFYB010008185.1 coordinate 7,740, forward strand.
GTGCATTTACATGTCTATTAACGACATCTTCAATCCTACAATTAAGGAAAATTGTCGACAAGAATCTACACTGAGTACTTCTCAAGAAAATAAATTGTCCAGTATGAACGTGGTATGAAATACACATAACTCATTGAGACTTTAATATCCTGCTGACCTAATATGCTTTATGTAATTTTGAAGCATAGCATAATTTTGGAAACTGTTTTATTGGATGGTTATTTTTCAGATAACGCTAAGTCTGTTTTGTTGTGACGAACCAACTGCCTCAGACATTACGAATGCATTTATTAAACATCTGAGTCACATTATGGATATCCTGAGTTTGTCCTCGCAAGGAATATTTGGCCACATCGTTGATACAAATGATAAGTGGTTGAGGGATGCAACATTGTATGTAATACTCCCTGACGGGTCCATGGAGCAAGTGCGAATCAGCCGAAATTCAGCAACATTTATCCACATGTTATCACAAGGCTCGCACGCGATCCAAGTGAGTGCACCCGGATATTTAAGTCGCACGGAAAATATTCGTGTCCAGAAAGGAAGATTGAGCAGTTTGAAATTAGCTTTAAGCAAAGACGAAGACAGTGGAAAGAAGACGGATGGAATCGATCCCATCGCGACTGCAGCGGATACTTTTTCGCCGTCGTTCGATTACGATTATTTCTATTATCCAAGACAAACTTTTGTTAAAATGATGGGAGAACATCAAAGACATATGGATATTTACAAGTAATATATTCAGATTGTATTCGAGAAATATTTTTGTTATTAAAGACGTTTGATTCTTAAGTTCAGTAAGTGTGTAACTGTCTTTTTAATGTGTAGTTTTGACGGAAGAGGAGAAGTGATGGGGCTTCGTGTGGGTTATGACATGTGGAGAAAGAATGCTGTGATATATGACGGATTTTCCATCTCTCCTAACAGTTTGCTCAAGTGGGTTCAAGGCTCTGTGGACACCATTAAAGATCATGATGAATTAAGAATGCAAATAAATGTTTTACTTAAGGACGGAAATGGTAGGAAGTATTACATTTTCTAGCTCACAGGCAATTAACAATGATTCTAGAAAATATTCCATCAACTCCTTATTCAATTTTTGTAGACACGAAAGGAGGCTTGAGTTTAGAAACCATGACTAAATGGGCTGAGTTCAACCGTTTCCCACTAGTTTTCGATTTTGTATGCAGCGAAGAAATAAATGTACTAACCATGCCAACGTACACCAACCTTCTAACTCAGCAAGACAAACAGGTATGCAATGCACCTTACAGTCACGCAAAACCCAAAATATTTTCACAATTTTGCGATTAACGGAGCCGGTATATTTAATAGTGTACATGATATGGTTTGTGATAGATTTTTAATCAAATTTACAACAAAGTAAATCAAAAGATGAGAAGCTCAGAATTTTTAGATATCTGGTCGAAAGATTGCGAATCTAAAACCAATCCTGGAATCGTCAACCACTACAGCGTAAAATAAAATCACCTCAATCAATTTACAATGAGTTTAATAATAGGAATATAATATGCATGCTATAGGTACGCTTATAATTTATTTATTAATGCTCTGCTTGAACAGGAATTTTATAAAAGAACCAATAGTTTGATATTTCCTGTTTACTTCCGTTGCTGCAAAAATCATTCTCTTGTGGATGAGATGTCAGCAAAAATGATGACTTTTTTGCAGTACTTGACAACGCAAGGGGTTCACGGTAAGCCATTTTACGGATCTCTCGCCCGAGTCCTCATTAGACCAATTACTTTCCTATTGTTTGTACTCATCTGTCAAAATAACATATGGCTTATTTGGAAATTTTCTGCTACACAGGCTACATTTCTTCAGTACTTCACGAACCACTGGTGAACGCCAAATTAACGTTTGCAGCCACCAACACTACAGCTTTTACTGACACTCTTGGGCATTTTGAGAAACCGATGCCTCCTGGAGAATATCTAATAAGGGTAAAGCTTCTTTTCGATCAATTAGAAAAAACTGTCTGTTATCTCCAAAGTGCAAGTAGTACTAGTTAGTTGGTTGTACTTAATGTTAGTATTATTTAGTACGCATTGTGTCTATTAGTAAGAATACAACACGTGTTTACTTGTATGGAGGACAGTTAGCATTTACGAGTTTAAGATATTTAGAAGTGGTTTGAGATGGTAAAAACTGGCACAAAGTTAGCCTGTACATATTTTTATTGTATGAGCAATTTTTTATGAATTTACATTCAGAAATGGGGAAGATATTGTCACCGGAAGTGGAAGGGGCGGTGAAAGTTT
>JAQFYB010008186.1:0-10026 GCA_034694085.1 Pogonognathellus longicornis
AACTTCAAGTTTCGTGCGACCCCCTCTTCCGTTGCGACCCTGTGCGGCGGCACGGTCCGCACACCCCAATGCGAGGCAAGTTATAAAGTTATAAAGCGAAAAGTTATAAAGCGAAAAGTGAACGCATTCGTAAACTTTCAGAACACGCTGCAGAGAAATTTATCAATGGGAAAGAGTTGACGTTACTTTCAATTGTTTTCAATAATTTACTAAATATTTCATTAGAATTGTGCTCTTTTAAACGATCGCACCTCTTTTCTACGAAACAAAATGGCAAACTGTTTAATTTGTGGTTTCGTGATAGTTTCTCCGAGAATATAAATGTCGCAGATATGACAACGATTGAGACGCCGTATTTCGCAAGGTTACCAATAAGGACAGAGAGTTACAATTTCATTTCATGTGCATTAATAGACGATGAACCAGTGTCATTTGTATCTTTTTTACAGTCAGTGAGATATTCATTGTGGGTCGGGCTTGTCATTACAATGGTGACAATTAATTCGTTTTTGTATATTGTTTTAAGTCTAAAACAGCAAGCTAAAAATGTACCGCTCTTTTTAATTTTTTACGCAATATTTCTCGAAATTAGTTACTCTTTACCTTCAAAATTGAAATGGCAAGTATGGTTTAGAATTGTTACAGGAACTTTCATTACACTTTCATTACAGGAACTGGAATAGTTTTGACGAATGGATACAAGGGAATCGCTATTGCTGATTTGACAAAGGAACAAACATTTAAGAAAATAAATTCGTTGAATGATTTGGCAAATTATAGCATAATGTCTATCAGCCAATATTCCAATTTGAGACGACAAGCAGGCTGCATACAGACAACTCTCACTGATATAGTTTTAGATCACTATGTATGTTACAATCAATCATCGAAAAATGAAACAATCTACGAAGAAACGTTTAGTTATGGAGTGGTGTGTTTCTTTGACAAAAGAACAAATCCTGTAACGAAAGAATTTATTCAAGAAGCATTCCAATTATTTAATAGACTTAAATTGTGTACCAAGTAGAGTGTTGCCCGAGCTGGCTGTTTTCGGCCCGTAACCAGCCCGGCCCGAAGTAAATTCAAAAAATAAAGCCCAACCCGGCCCGGACAAATTCACTTCTCAACCCGAGCCCGCCCGTACCCGAACTCAAATCCGTCTCAACCCACCCGTGGGACCCGTGGGCCCCACGGGTTTTCGTAACAAGTATATGCACGGTGCTGCCAGTCGCAGACAGACTCGGTAGTTCTGCTCACACTTCATGCATGTCTATAGTTTATAATCTGCGACGTAATAGCATCAATAATGATGAAAATATAAGATTTCTGGGGACTGGAAGCAAAGTTGAGCATGTCGGTCTCGTTGCTGTACTCATAATAATCTTGTTGTAAACAATTGAAATTATCACTACTTTTTAGATTGAAAGGATAGTACGGGTTTTATGTTTTTACATGTTATTGCAAAGCAAGCACCCGCTTGCTTATCCATGCATAGTATGCAATAAAATGTATGGGCTTTTTCGGTTAACCGTGACCCGTACAGTTGCAACCCGAGCCCGCCCGTACCCGTGAGACATTTGCTTACGACCCGCCAGGCCCGCCCAACCTGAAATGTATATCGGCCCAGGGACCCGCCAGCCCGTACGGGTTCGGGTTTACCCGAAACCCGTACGGGGGCCCGAACTCGGGCAACACTCTAGTACCAAGGACTCCGACGATTATTCCACTTTTAAATCTCAAACTAATTTGGATTTTTCAAATATTGATATCAATTCTGAGAATAAAATGAAAACTTAGTCGTCCATTTTTCAAAATCATAAATTTCCTGCAGGATATCCCTATATTTCGGCTCAGCAGTGGATTTCTCAATGCAATAATTCAATTTTTATAGACAAATCAAGTGAGCTCCATTGGTTTTTAAATGAGTCACAATGGAATGTCAACGGAAATAAAACTTTACCGAAAAGAAGAATGTATTTGGGAAATTCTGATACTGTATTAACAAAATCTACAGAAGGAATTATTGCCAATTTTGGAGAAGGCTACCAATTATTATCTCAATATTTTATTAATCGTATGATTTTTGTGACTCAGTCTGGCATATATGAAAAATCGGAGCATTTTTCTTCCAGGAAAACCTTCACAATGTGTAAGCAATGTCTGGAAGGTGAAAATGATAAACCACGAGCTCTGAGGTTGTTTAATACTAATATAATAAACATTTTTTACATAGCGGCTGTAGGATTAGTTATATCATTCATAGCTGTAGTATTGGAAAAAGTGATTAAGGCTTATGAATTGAATTGTTTCAAATTTGTACATAATACATTCGAGTCATGCACTAGATGTGGTAAATATTAAAAGTGAAACGAACACATGGAGTATATCTTTGTTCATTAACATAATAGAAAATAGTTTTCATTTTCCATATATCATCTCCCAATGTAAAAACCGTACAGTAATGATCGGTGTACACTACAGCTCGCAGATTTTACAGCTCCAGCACACTACGGCTCGAGATTTTACTGCTCGCAGATTTTACAGCTCCACCCTTTTTTTAAAGTCGTGAACTGTAGTGTGCTCGAGCTGTAAAATTGAGAGCTGTGGTGTACATGTACCAAGCTGTGGTGTACATGTACCGAGCAGTAATGTACGGGAATCTAGAATGGGCCACGGCAGAATTTTTGCAACTAGGTATCTTTCTATCTTTACATTTGACTATTATAGAGGGCCGTATTTAGGATTCCATTTTGGGAGAGAGAAAATGCCAACTTAATGCACAAAAGTCTCTATTCTCCCGGGTAGTGCAAAAAATTTGAGCTATCTGTATTTCAGGTTTAAATCATCCCAAAATGAAAAATCCAGTTTTTTGCATGTTAGGAAAAATAAATATTTTAGGATTTCTGGAGAGAGAATTTCCCATTGCCATCCGCAATACAGTCTTGATATTATGCAATGTAGATAAAAAGCTTGTAACAAAATTAGTCTCTTTTTTTGGCTTCCTGTGATAGTAAAAACCTGTTTTCAGCTACAATCTCAAGGTCTGTTTTTATAGCCACTCCTACCTTACATCATCAAGGCGATGTAATGTTACTATTTGATGTTACTATTTGATACACAACATTAGAATGTTCTTCACTGCACAATCCAATATCAGTGCATCAGTGTGATATCAGAAGCGAATGAAACAAGAGCATTCCCAAATTAAGCTTTTGTGTAACAATAAGCTGTTGTTGCATTTCTATAAATATAGATTAGTGTAGTAAATACTGCAAAATACATCAACTACGAATTACGTTGATTAGGAAGTTTAAAAAAAATAAAGGTTCAAGCGCAGTAAACAATATCTCTGTCATCGTCTTTTAAAAATAAAGCGGTTTTGGTCACTGGAGCAGGGCGAGGTATTCTTTTGTATTATATTTTTGCTTATTTTCATGCATTGTGTATAAACGTCATACATATTTCAATAAAAAAATCTTAAATTCATTTTCAGCCAATTGCGACTGATTGAATGTGAGACACTAATCACTCTAATAATAATAATAATATAAGAATAAAATTCCTAATTTTAGCTTATGGAGAGGAAAGGCGACAGTTTTTCGCTTACATGAATATACAAAACGCGAATGGGGAAGAAAAGACCACCTAAAAACACTAGTGTCCTCGATTTATCTTTCAAGAATGTATATCTTTTGTAGTTCGATTATGTTCTCCATGTTTCAACCTTCAAAATCATATACATTTCTTCTATGCAGAAATCCCTTTTGCAACTTTTACATGCGTTTGTTTTTTCCACTCATGCTTCTCTGTTTTCCAAACCCCATAAACCTGTAGTAAACCTTGTGTTGAAAAAACGTTGTTATAAATTGTCGAAACACTTAAAATCAAAAAGTGAAGTATAAGGGTTGTTCACCCGTCACCGGAATGTGCTCTTTCGATATGACTAACTTTCCATTTCTCTCCAATATAAATATTTTGAATATATTATTGGATGAAATCTATGTAATCCATAATTTTCCTAGGCAACTTTATCTCTTTCCCTTTGTAAACTTCCATGTCTGTGTATGAATCTTTACAAAACAAAATATACTTACCTAATTGAAATCTTATAAGAAAAACAATATCTCTTCAAGGGTGACATGAAATTTGGACCGACTCCAACAGGATATCACTCATATAGCTGCCGGAAGCTGATTATTCGATTCTGAATGCTTTCACCATTTCAGTTCCTAAACAGGTTTTTCACCGAGATATAGCAAATAACTTTCTTTCATGTCTAATGACGTATACGTTGCCTCCATTCAATCTATTTTGGGGGCAGTGGTTTCCCGCATTTGGCCTTTTGGTCCAATTTTACAAGAACTTCCGGTTTTTTCCTAATTCGAGGATTAATTTAGTAGAAGCTCTTTAGCTAAAGAGCTTAGCTTGCATTCAGATTCCAACTGATTTCATAAATATAAAGCATTGGTAGTTGATTAATAGTCATATTTTGTAACTTCAAGTATTTTGTGAACTATCTAGTACCCAATTCATATTTGGAAACTGTTTTCACCTCGGCTTCCTTCCGGTCCAATTTGTTCGGGCGTATTTATAGTTCCTGTCTTCACGAAAATGGAACTAAATAAGTTAATGTGTAAAATTTACAATTAAAAAAACCGGTTCCCGTTTAATTCATTACTGTTTTTCAAACCCGTCTTTTTTAGGTGGTCTTTTCTTCCCCATTCGCGTTTTGTAGAGCCAATATCTACGCTCTATCTCGAAATAAATATCACTTCGCAAGTTTGAAGGCACAGTGTCCAAATATAGAAACAATTTTTGTTGACCTAAATGACTTGAAGAATACTCGTGAAGCTGGGTCCAAAATTGGTCCAGTTGACTTTCTTGTTAAAAATGCAGCAGTATATACTCATTGGCTCTGACTTCCACGACATTAACGAAGACGATTTAGACACGTAAGTGAATTACCTACTTTGCTTATTTGTACAAACAATTAAGGCCGTATGCGGGGTGGAGGACAAATAAGTAATGCCCTCCATCCAAAACCGAAAAAAAGATTAGTTCGCTATAGAAGCCCGAGCTCAAGTAATCAACAGAGGTCTGTTGGTATTTGTTGGTATTTGACGTTCGCCCGTTGAGCTCTGTAGAAATATGTACGGTAAATGCTCTGTTGGGATAAATACCCGAGAGATATCTACGGTAAATGCTCTGTTGGGATAAAAACCGGAGAGATATCTACGGTAAATGCTCTGTTGGGATAAAAACCGGAGAAATATCTACGGTAAATGCTCTGATGGAATAAAAGCAGGAGTATGTGTAACTTTAAATATACATTCAAAAATATTTGTTTCTTTTTAACTATCAAAAATCACAACATATTAATTTTGGGTTCTCGTGTTTCATTTAAATTATTAAAATGCAAACTACCTATTTTAGGAAGAGCAAAACACCTTTGCTCAATACATTTAAATCTTATAAATAATTATTATGGCAACTGTTGTTGTAACAGTATTTACACACAATATTTATTTAAGTATAGTATTATAAATCACTGCACCATTACTTGCAAATGCGAGCAAATTGTCATAGAATGGTTACATTATATGGAGCTAATATTGTAGTGTGTATTAGTTTCACTGTAATATAATAGTAGCTGGTTAGCGCGGTGGAACTAACATTAAGTGATCAACAGTACGAGCCTAAAGAACAGTAATAGGAGAATAAGAGTCCCGAGTTCGAATCAGGGCTGTGGCGTCCGTTTCACTTTTTGGATGCTTGAGATTTCCCACGGTTATTTTGCTGTTGGGTTCATCCCAACAGAGCTTTTGCTGTTGGCTTCATCCCAACAGAGCAATCGGTCCGAAATTTGTGTAGTACACATCTTTGTGCATTTTCTAAAATTAGTCCCGTCGATTTTGATTGAAATTGAAATTTTCTGGAACGTCCCCCGCAAAAAAACAAAAAAAAACTGCCTTCAAAGTGGGTGCATGGAGCAAGGTGTTTATATTTTTCTGTAACTTAGTTCCACATAGCCTACAAGGTCTATAATTTCTCAATCAGTTAAAAAATACCATTTTCGCGATTTTACAGGTCTATTAAAGTAAGGCTCACATGTTAAATATATCATACAAGTACGAACATATTATAGTAGAAAATATTATCACCCATCTTTTATTGCGGGCTCTAATTCACATTCTATGACATCCAACTGTACAAACAGTAGAAAGCAAAAGAAATTGCAACAAAATTACATTAACACTGTATCCGACTCGATGCTATTATGATATTTTATTGAGTCATGAAATTAACCTCATAATGTCTAATTTTAATCTTATTTACTTATAAATAATGTTTGCAAATCATTCGGTCAATATTTTATTATTGGTCGTTTTTGTGATATTATTATCAGTTTTAGTACATGTACATGTATTTAAGCCAATTTAATTAAAAGAGGGTTATAAAAAACTACAATTGTTTAATGATTGTAAAACTTCTTGTTCATTGCAAAGGGTTGGTCCCAGCTTTGCTGCCAATAAAATGACCAGCAATAATACTGCTCAGTAGGAGCAAGTAGAAGCGAAAGTCAATGGTGATTTAAAGGGAACAAGTATCACTATGTGACGCTGGCTTTCTTTGGATTGTAAAATTGTAAGTAATAGCCGGGTAAGGTTCCTCGCAGCAAGAATAGTATTTATTCTCTAACACGGCTGTACTGGAAATCCAATCCCATTGGGTTACCCCTTCATACACTTCCATATTAGCTGAAGTTTCCTAAATAAACATAAAAACCTTCAGATGTGTTTTTCCCATACAAATCAATATTTGTTTATAAAAACATTTTACAATACATTTTTCCAAATTTGCAGATTCATGGAAATGCCATCAAAAGCCCATGATCCAAAGTGTAAATGACAATTCTGTTGTCCGTAAGGGTCAGTGGCGAGTGTAAGATTGCAATAGGCACTGAGATGACATCCTGGAGGCCAAAGCATTTCTCCAGTAGGGAAAATCACAATGTTAGCATCGTTGCATTTCATCATATTCGGAATAGTTGCACTAAATTATAAGTTGGGCGTACAATTGAAAGGGTTGGAATTAGTTATTATAATTAAAAAACATGTTCCGTGTGAAAAGTTAGAAAATAGAATTTGGATGTACCTGTTGTAAAGGGTAATGTCAGGATGCCAAATGTTTTCGGGTGCCAATTGAAGTACTCCCACATTGAACTCTGTTAGATCCCAAGCAAGACGTTTGTCTAACCATGTCTATATTATAAAGATGATAATTAATTAAATAAACGAATTAATAATTTTCATAAGAATATGTAGTTTTAATAAATATATGTATATTTTTTGAAAAACTGCAATAATATAAATATTATTTATACCATTTTAATCCACATGTCGGCTTCAAAGGTACTTTTTTTTTCATCCTGAGAAGACACGAAACTTTTAAATCCAAAGAGTTTGATGCATTTAAACTTTAGATTGAAAATATATAGAAAACTTACAATGTCCATATACATTGGAGAAATGGCAAACTTAACAGTCATGTTAGTTGGATAGTTTCTTTTGTCGTAGCCATTGTCAAGTAGGTAGTGTATCAATCTTCCGCGGTCTGCCGATTCACCAGCTTCTTTAGTAGTATATTGATCCAGCTTCTCGTATATAAAATCATCAATTTCATTTTCATAAACCCCCGATTTTGCATAGACTGAAAATGATTTAAAGATGTAAAAGAAATTAGGTGACCCATAAAAATTTTGTGCAGACATGCATGAAGTATTTTAAATTACTTACTTAAAGTTGCAACCAGTAAGACGGAAACTAAACTTATGAAAGTTTTCATGATGAAAAAGTTAGAAAAAAATCGTGACACGTTGCGTGGTGTCAGTTTTATTACAAATGCTAACTGTGATCTTTACTGTATCTTTCTTCGTCCATTTATACCTAAATCTCATCTTAAGTCTGTCCATAAATTTACATTGCGCAATGCGTACCTATTTGGATTAAACATATGATATTGTTGAACACTTGACAATTAATACTCTTAATAAATGTGTATCACTCTATTGATAGAAATCGTATCCAGAAATCCATTCCGGGGGAGGGGCAAAATCTTAATTTGAAGTACACATATAATATGTCCGAAATCTCTCAATTTGCAAAACATTAGTGCACATACAGGCCAAATCAAAATCAAATGCAAATTGTCTCATTTAGGGAAGACATAACTCCTGTTCCTGTGTTTTAAAACAACCTCCGTTTGGGATTTTGAGTGATGGTGGGCAATTTTGCCTGGTTTTGCCATGTCAAGGACCTTATTGCATACGTGTAATATACAAGTCTAATTGATATTTATTACCACTATCCTATCGTTATATAATCAACATCAGGGATAGAATTTGTCCAAATTTCCTAAAGACCCGTCGGCGATTTCCTAGCGGGGGGGGGGGGGTACTCCGCTCCAAATTTCCTAGGGACCCTGAACCTGAAATCCAAGCCACGTTCCCTGCGGGGGCGTGGTTTGGCATATTTCCTAGGGACCCGAAATCAATGGTAGATTTCCTTTGAATTCTAAATACCGACATCCAAGCCACGCCTCCTATTCCAAATCGGAAATAAACGACGCGCCACCATATGGGTGTAATTTTATACATTTTCGGGGGATTTCAGATTTGTTCATGCAAGCCAGCATAGCAACTTGTTTTTTTCTATCAGTCCGCATCCTATAATCTCCTTGGAATTAAAATTAAAGGTGATATCCAATTAATATTAAAATTATGTACAATTCAATGGTTCATTCGTGTGTATAGCTAAATTCACAGTTTTCCTTAGGGTTAACCTTTACAGAATAAATACTACATTTGGTAAGCCTGACAATTGCTAGATTCCTACAATTTTCAAAGAGCCCTTCCTTAGGTAGCTTGGCACAATTACTTAATCATTTACCTCATTCCTAAAAAAATGGTTACATTTCCTGGTTGTGGCCCAAATTCCTTCCAAAAAAGCCGCGCCCCTTCGGGGCGAGGCTGGTTTTTCTAGTATGTCCAAAATTTCCTAACATCCAGCCGCATTTCCTAGTGGGGGGCAGAGGTTTTTGGCCAGATTTCCTAGGGACCTAGGATCCCGAGGTCCCAATAAAATTGCATCCCTGATCAACATTTGGCAGTCCACATCATTCACATCAATTAGAATATCATGACTGAGGAAGAATATTTTGGGCACGGAGGAACATAATGAAAATGGAATAAAACCAATTAGTTTAGTTAAAACAGAAACTGTTTTAGAAACTGAGTTTATAGTAATGAATAAGTTTTTTTCATATTGTTTGTAAATGAATTGAAACTTGATGGATCAAATACTTTACAACATGAACTGCTACGCCTAACAAACACTGTATCTGGAGAGCGCGCTCAACTCATATTTTAATAGTAAGATGATGTGATAGAAAGTAGAGTAACTACACGATAAGGTCGCAATTCACGGCTGTTGTGTGGAAAAGATTATTTGAGTTAAACGGATCGAGCCAAATAGGCTACGCGCTCATAAACGCTTTCCCTACCAAATATTTAATCGGTCACTCATGCGCAATAAAAAATTAGCAGAAAAAACGCTTCTGTTCTTTTGGAATGTAAGAACCTATAAAGCAACATACGAAAACACCAAGTTTGCATTTGTTACTGTAAATAGCAATACTATAATTCTTTTTCACTTTGCTACAAGCAAGATGTGAATGTAACTCAAAACACATATATACAATGCAAATCCACAGCTGCAAAAACAGAAGGACCAATTCGTCATTCACGTCAATCAGCTTTTATTAAATCTCAAGCTCCAACTTAATTACACGATTAGTTTGATGTTAATATATACAGGGTGACCCTGTTAAATAAGGAAACTTTGCCTTTTTTCTCCCCAACGAGGAAGGTGGCATATCGTGACCCTAATTCCAGTGCCGTAACAGGCCTGTCCCGGCCGTGAGGAACAGTGTGCGGCTGTCGGTACTAAAGAACTCCTAAAGAAGAGG
>JAQFYB010008187.1:0-10026 GCA_034694085.1 Pogonognathellus longicornis
TAGACGTAACCGAACCACGAGTAACCCTTACCGCGGTGCATATTCATTTGGTTTAGGTTCCATAGCCATTTGCCTACGCCAAAGAGGTAAACTTACTCATTGTAACAGACTCAGCCATTACCTATTACCGTTATAGTCAGCCATAGTCTTTACACCATTCAACCTGATTGCAAGGTATTTTCCATCCTTAGCGTCGCCCACCATATCAGCGTTCTTGAATGTTGACAGACAATAAATACACAAATCAATATATCAAATGCTCTCTATGCACTATAATATGCACAACACACTCATATGTACACACTCATGTATCATACCACAAATCGATTGCTCAGTGTATATTATTATTTTTAAAAGAAATACAATTAAAGAACATGATTAGTAAATTGTCAGAATCTTGGAAACTGATGTCGACAAAATTATTTAAAAAAAATCATATTACTATCATGTATTAAATTTTAGTGCTGATTTTACAGAAATTGGGTAAGTATATAGATACACTATTTATTATAAAGCAGTTTCAGGTAATCGCCCGTAATATTAGTCATGGACCATTCTAAATTTGAATTACAATTCAAATTTCCAATGGTCTATGATAGATATTTGAATCTATTCAATGTAATTAACAATTGTTATCAATAATTTATGGTGAATTATTTTAAGTGGATCCGGGAAGATTCTATTTCTAAAAAAGCATTGTAGAATACAAATTGAAATCAATGCGATAATCCTGCTACATTTTGTTAGTGAGTATGCATAAATGAAGTAATATTTTAAAGGGGCAGAGGTTCGGAAAAATAATAATATATCCTAAACAGACGGAGGACACGTCAATTCCACAGTAAAATTTAAATTCTCTTAAAGTCATAATTTTTACCAAGGATACACAAGGGGAACCGGGAAGGGGAAAATCTTAGTTCTAGACAGGAATGAAACGATAGGCAGTCGACGCCACTTTTTGCTAGGATTTGCATTCATCAGCAGTCATTTGCCTTTGTAAATGTGTTTGCATTTTCATAAAACATTTCTGAAACGCGGTTGGGCAACATTTTCCAGCCTGATATTAACTTATTTACACAAGATTATACTATTTTATGTCCTGCATATATATGACATTATCTTGCTGGACAAGGTTGCCCCAATGCCATTATCATAACTATTTATTTTACGTGTTTGATGTTTATATTAGACCTTCTTGCAAAGTAAGATTTTCAAAAAATCAAAAAAATTCATTAGGTAACTATTTCTGTGATGATAAATTTGAATATATGAATAAGTAGTACAAGGTTTTTTTAGAAGTCACAAATTTTGAAATGACATTATTAGAGTAAAAACAGAAAATCGTGCAGCAAAGTGCGCTTGAGATTGGGTGAAGCGTGAACTAACGAGCACTGCACGTTACACGAAAAAGCCGATCAGCGCTAAAATTAGGTAGTTCAGATTTCATGTTATAAACAACCTAGCCTCACCCAGAGAATTTTTTACATATTCTTGAAGTCTAAGGTCCTAGCTACAATATGCATATATAATTTGACCTGCTAATAGTTCCTAATCTGGCAGATATAAAAGGTCAAAGTGTACAACTTTGTGCACCGGAAATGTGCAGACTTGGACTACATCAGCCCTAGTCAAAGCAGCTCAAGGGTTAAGCGTCGTACTGCCGATGCCGATTGTACTGCATGTATCCAGCGCTGCAATTGAGACCAACCGACAACAAAGCTGTTAGCATAACTTAGCTATTTCGTGCAGTGGTCACGGGTGTTATGACTATGATGTGTGAAGATTAATAGACTCACGAAAGTGGAAATTATGAATAGCACACGCCTTGGTGTAGCTTATAAATGATAAAATGTCTAGACTGTAAAGTCCAACCACAAAAAATTAGAGACTTTTTAAATCTAAACTGGATTGCGTTACTATGGATAATTAACTTATTAGTTTTAGTGACAGCAATTGTCCCAAAAAGGCTAAAATTATTTTGGTTGGACTGTAGTCATAACATTCTGTAGTCATGGGAGTGAAAGGACATTGTGTTACGTAATACGTTTAAGCTACAAGGAAAGCAAAAAAGATTATTACGAATTGTAAAGAAAACCGAACTAAAAGTGAGGTTACATTTTGCAGAATCCCGTTTTTAGGTAAATAGTAGAAAAGTTAGAAGATTGGTATGATATGTGTGAAAGCCACTAAATTAGTTATGGCCACCATTTTTCCAATAATTCGGTTTATTTTTAGTTCGTTAATTATTAGCCATAATGTATTCAAAATTACAATAGATGACACCGATTTTGCAAAACTGTAGATACATTTCCTCACCTTAACGAGAAAATTCAATTGTAAACTACCGGTTGATACTCAATGTTAGTAATTTTGCTCATTTAAAAAAATTCTCAATTGTAAACTACCGGTTGATGCTCAATGTTCGTAATTTTGCTCATTTAAAAAAATGTCAATTGTAAACTACCGGTTGATGCTCAATGTTCGTAATTTTGCTCATTTAAAAAAAATGTCAATTAATGTCTATTAGAAAACCACGTGCTGATAAATCACTCGGAACAATTTTTGATTTAATTTTTATAAGTAGGCAGAAAGATATCACATAATTTTTCACACCTTATATTTAAAGCGAATTCTTACATGCTAATCATATCAAAGTTACTACAGTTCAAGAAAAATGGATGCTATCCTGGTTTGTTTATTTATTTTCATATGATCAAGTTTACATATGAAGACAAAACAGCAAGTAACCAGGGCAACTAAAATAAATCACAATCACATTAGTTTTGCTGAGACGATAATTTTGTGACGTTACACACATTTTACTTAAAAATAATTTTTTGTTCAAACCGCAACACAGGATACTGGTATGTGGGGTTTGAACCTAGTTCCGTCGGTTGGAACGCAATTAAAAAAGATTGCTTAACTGAAAATTGACATTTAGAATTGTATACCTACCTTAAAATTAGTAAGTAACCCTTTATGAAATTTTTCTTCTTTAGCTACTTTTACGTGTTTCACTTTCTGTTACCTTACATTAGCTAAATCTTTCTGCGTGGATTTTTTTTTCGTTTATCCACTAATCCATTCTGGGGTTATAACAAACATGTGAACACAGTCACGTATCTAGACGGGGTGCACGTGCACCCCCAGAATACGTTTCGTATCTCAAAAATAGCGTATTTTACAATAGAATTTCAAAATTTGAAAAAAAGATCGCGCTACGCGCGATTTTGATGCGCTTCAGTTGGTTTAAACCTAATTCAAAGCGCTGTATGCAATTAATTATACCTGATATTCGAATTCTGCTCAATCATTAAGTAATTTCTGTAAAAGAAACCTTGTTGTGCACCCCCCCAGTTTACGATCTTAGTACGTGCCTGTGTGAGCACTTATATTAATTTCCATTAAAATAACTTCACCCTACCTCTTACACTGTATCAAACAAAGATGCTACACAAAGTTATGTAGTATATTTTTTCCATTAGAGCATTACCACGAAATAGATGTTAAGAAATAATAGTGGATAAAAGTAGTCAGGTGGACTCTGATCGGCGGATGCAGACAGAGACACTAAGTCAGCAGTCTTGGTATAATCAGCCAATCAGAGTTTGCCTGGTCGTGAGACAAAAGTGAACTGTTGGACTTTTGCTCTCGTTGAGGAATTCCGAGGTCGTGAGGAGTCTGGAAGAGAGTTGTTGGGGAGTAGACGAGGAGAGTTGGTAAGAAAGAGGGGAGGACGTGCGAGATGATGTCTAAAAGAGGCAGTCGGTTGCTAGCAGGGGAGTGGAGTTGGTGGTGAGGGGTAAGAGAACCTGAGAAAGTCGCTTGGACCAAATTATTCGACAAGTTGTTTCGTATCATTTTTAAACCTGTAATCATACCCTAAACAAAGACAATAATATCAGTGCCATAAACTATCTGAAGACTAACTCAGTTAAATACAAGTCCGGTTTTAGGCACCCCTTACATGGGGGCCTGACCGAGATACTGTGAAAACCGGTAAGCGTGTGCTGCCGGGCAGTAAGAACTCGGAGAAGGGGGTAAAATAAGTATAATTGAGTTAAACACAAAGTGCCACAAAATAAATGGGGGCGAAGTGAGATTAATAGTAACAAATTAAATTGTGGAGCAGTGGTAGTGAAGAGTGCTGCTGATGTGTAGGGGGAGTTGCTTCGCTGATGGAGGGATAATCTATTTTTGTATATCTGGCAGCCCATTCGGACGCATGACTGGCTGAAAATGAATCTTGAAACTATTATCAATGTGGTCCGTCAAATAACGGGAGGACTGAGAGCTGATGTGTATGAACTACAGGAAACCAGAAGAACATTACAGCTAACGAATGAGAACCCCAACCGGCTAGGGACCCAGAACCAGGCTGAAGGGAAATGTCAACAATGTAACAAGGAGAAAGTGGAAGCAACAAAAACTCCTGTACAAAAGTTCGATGGACAATGCTACTACCGCGAGAGCAATGACATAAAAAGAGTGAATGCCATCGCATGCGTAACGAGTTAAGATCTGTAACGAACCAGAGTATCGGCCGGCGGAGGCATTGAATTTTAAAGCACAACGCGAAATATAAGCGATAGTGAGTGATGCGACGACAGCAATTGTCACGGGCTCGAAAGCGCTACACACGGAATGTAGTGGCAGGAGGAGGAAAAGGAGTCTATCATTCAGCCGCGAGAAGAGAAGAACCTTCAAAGCATGGTGCAAAAGGAAAAAGACGCTAGTTGACGAATGGAGCTTTTACTATACACAACTCCAAATTCTCCTTCCTCACTCACACTACATTCTCAGTTTACTTTAAACTTTAATTATACCTTTGAGTCATTTAACTCAATTCAATTGTTTGTCATTGTCAATCACAGTAAGTCAGTCTGTCACATAATAAAATATAAGTACACACACACAAACAGTTCAAAGTGTCCGGAGTCTACCAATCATCTTATTCGTCATCATTGGTAAAAGGTTGCGTATCATTTTACGTTATAGTCTAATCATTTATTTCATACCAATATTTTCACATGATTCATTTGCACATTATAACCTAAAGCAAAGTTAACTAATTTCATGTCACATCTCTGCACAGCTAGCCAGGATAATCATTGTATAGCAGAGAGTTTGTGATACAATGAAGCAAAAATAGTAACGAAGTAATATTTCAAGGGCCGATTGAGAAAGGGACGTATAACCGAAGTAAGTGGAAAAGTGAAACGCTGGGCCGGAGAAATTCTGCTATTGCTTAAAGTTTTTACAACCGGGCCGATGCCCAAACTCAGAACAACCTCAAGAATTTATTAGTCAAAAGTGCCAAACCATCGCTTGCCGCGAACAGCAACCGACTCCAACACAGGAAATATCTAAGCGCGTAAGCCGGCGCACAACTATTCTACAATATCCAAAACTGGGCAATTATTCCGCGGACAGAGGCCAAAACCTATTAAACCATATTCACCTTGCGGGAAAACAACAAAAGCGTAAGAAAACCCCGGCCAGAAATGGAAAGATATCTCCCATTGTTCAGATCTTACGATACTAGCCGGGAGCACGGGCACTACAGGACCCAATCCGGACTGCGCCAGGACACAATAGAGAGGAGACCAATACGAGTTTTGAGGACCCAGGATCAAAGCGGTCGGACACCAGCAGTTACGGATAACGGACGGGGCCGGGCGAAAGACAAGCAGCAGAGCGGTGCAGCGCGGACGGCGGAGCAAACAGACTGTGGAGTGGTTGATGCCGGTAACCATAGGAGTCTAGTAGCTGATCTAACCCAAGGTGGTGGAGTAGGAGCTTAAAGGATCGCCGGACATCGGCGAAGACTACATCCATCAACCCGGGAGACCCAAAATAAAAGCTTAGTGTATACTTTATCATTAAAAGAGAGAATGAATATAGAATGATTTGGCCTTGATAATCATTGACATACTGTCAGTCTGTTATTGTTAATTTCTGGACAAGGAATACTGTTACTGGGCATTATTGTATTATTTATTCTAACGGCCATTTCTATATTCATACTCTCTGTAGTCGTAGTTATTCAATTAGCACCATGCCACAGGTGAAGGAAAGAGTATAAATTAATTTACGGGAATAATTCAACCGACCGGGGTAAATGTCAGGCATAAGGTAAAAGAGAAAAAAATAAAGTGAATAAGAGACTCATCCCGGAACGGGAGAGATGAAGGACAAACTAAAAGCACCCATAAAATATCATTTCAAAATTAATAATGGTAAGAGGAGTGCACTCGTGCAGCTCCGGCATGAGGCCGCAGGACCTGTGCGGGCCGGGGACAAGCCCCGCCGAATGACGATGGGCGAAGGCCCAGTTCTAGTAGGGATACAATGGCCGGGCCATAGGAAAGTGCCCCGGCCGGAGCAGCTTCGGCTGCACCCGTAAAAGAAGCTAGAGTCGGGACCCCAGCAACAACTGATCGGAGTGTTCGCGTGATTTCAGGAATGGGGCCAACTCCTAGAGGTAGGAGAGCTCCTTCGCATACACGGACAGTCTATCCGAAATTAGCGGAAGCGATTCAAATGCTTTAGACAGCTCAATGGATCGTACGTCAACAGGTTGGCGGAAAATATGAGCTAGAAGGAAATTATGTGCAGAGATGTAATGATTCAGTCCTCAATCCCGAACACGGATAACACAGGCTATTCCGGACAGAAGGGACTTCTCGCCCACAAGTTGGGAGAGCTCAGGCTGCATCTGTGGCAGCTCCATCGCTCCATCTCCATCATTTCAACATGCTGTAAATCATAAAATACAAAATATTGTAGACATCATGCGTATATAAATTGGAATAATATTTCAATTGAGCTCTTAATTAATTTAACCAAAGAGTTTAACAGAAATTTTCTTTATATTCGAAGTTGACTTATCTCAAAATTTGCTTTATTATTTATTGGTTTTACGTTGCAGCGGATTTTTATAAAGGGTTTAAAAATTAATCTCATTGTGTCAGAGGCTAAACTACGATGGTGCTAGGTGGTGCGTTGACCCAGGGCCCACAGGTCATGGGGGCCCCCAAAGAAGAATATTTAATAAAAGAGAGATTATTTTGTCCCAAAACTGCAAAATATCGTAAAATTTTTCGCGCTACGCGCGAATGTCATGTACATTACATTGTTTTTCACCCAAAACTTGGTTCTTGCGTAGGGGCCCCCAACTTATAGTTACGCCAGTGAATGTAGAGTGACATAAATATACGGCAATAGACATTAACGCTATCTAAACGCAATATAGATTTATTGCCTCTTCATAGTAAAGGGCCCACTGAAGCAAAAATGATGATTTTGAACCAGAGCCCACTGAAGCCAGGATAGCCACTGCATTGTGTTGAACCTACTGAATTTTAAAATCGATTTTTCTTCCACAAGAATATTTCAAGATGATCTATGCAACGACACAGGCGACTTCGATACTGCTGGTTGTATTGCCAATTCTATTATTATAGGAAACATACTTATGATTTTAGTTGTTCCTAAAGCCCCATTCCTGTTAAAAGAGCATCCCTACACCTAGTTTATAATTCATTTTTGGATCAAATTATAATAGCTTAGTTATTAAGGTATTCTCTTCCTCTATAGTTTTTGATGTGTCGCGTTTCATATTTTTTTACCTAAGTATTATTCATTCTTCTTGTCATGATTCATCTCATATCCATCAACAAAATCACCAAACTACTCATATCTGCTGCCACCGCATCTCGTAAAACAAGATTATCATTACAGTGTACCATGTTGGTATACAGGATGGCATACTTGACAATTGGCGTAGTAAATACCATCTTACATTATATTCTTCCAACTGGGATGGGGGCCATGATGCTTTCGCACTTACTGTGAGTTCTTTTCTATAAGAATGTATTCCGTGTATTCCATTTTATTGGTATTCCCTTTCGGTTCTATTTTTTTTGGTTCTTGAATAATGTAGTTTTAAGAAATTCTGCCAAATCAAGCCTGCATTCTACTGAATTCATCAGAGTATTTTCAACACTTCCTAACAGAACACCATTCTCACGTAGAGTGGCAAAATCGTTTCGCCCTATTCATTTGGAAATCGGACCATTCTTCTTCTTCAAACGATCCACATACAACACATTCATGTACACACTCATTGGTCATACTATAACCAGTAGCGTAGCTTACCAGGGTGCCGCCTAGGGGCAAATGCTGTGTATCAAAATTGTAACAGCCGTATTACCCAAATTTGTTCATATTTTTATTAACACGTAGTCACCTCATGTTTGAATGATTTTGCCCCTTCCAAAATCGAGCGACAAAAGGATATTAATAATTTTTCAATTTTGTGGTTCTATATGTATATATATTTTCATTGTATTGTGCAAAATTTTAATAGCAATTGATTAATAATGACACGATGCATAACATGTAAAACATCATAATCTAAATGACATGTAAAACCTAACACTTGTTCACATCATTTTAGTAATACAATGTATTTTTAGGCATATTGCCGCCCCTAATGGCCTTGCCGCTAGGGGCAACTGCCCCTATTGCCCCTACGGTTTCTACGCCACTGACTTTAACTCTATTGTTGAGTTTCTAATATTATTGTAAAAAGAAATACAAATAAATAATCTGATACATAATTTGTCATAATCTTGGAAAATCATTTTTTCGCTAAATTAATTAAAAAATAATACTATTGTCATTCAGTAAATATTACTCCTGGTTTAAAAGAAATTAAGAACAGATACAATGTGGATCATAAGCAAAGCATTGTCAGCTTGTCGCCCAAATTATTTTTCATGGACTATGCAAAATTTTAATTATAATTCAACTTTCGAATGGTTTATGACAAATGCTTGAAACTATTCAATGTTTTTATAACGTGTATGAACATTAGTTTGCTCATAAAAGTGGAAAATACACATATCATAGTACAATAAATTTATCTAGCAAACGCCGTGGCAAAGCTTATAATGAGAAAATTGTCAAGGTTGTAGTCGCATTACACCCTAATTGAATGCCTTGAAGACATATTTTGAAAAAGCATTTGATGTTTTGTTAACAAACACAATATTAAAGAATTTTGTATAATACAAAATAAACCACTCCTAAGCTATCATATAACATTTGTGACGCACGAGTTATATATCTAAAATCAATTGTTTGTTTTGCATTTTGGTTTGTGTTCTTTACCTGGCTATATTTTTGTAGGTTTTAAACGAATAATTGTTTAAAACTGTCATTATTCCACGAAATAGCAGACCATTGTTCAAATATTTAGACTACATATAATACGTGATTGTGAAAATCGTTTTTGCTTGGCCCATTGCGAGGGACAAAAGTGGTTTGGTTGATTACATGTCCTAAATAATATTCATGGAAAAGACTTCTGGGAATTTGACAACTGAAAACTTACAAATATTCTGAATCGGTCGTGACTTAAGTTCATTGTGAGCAGAATATTTGATAAACGATATTACAACGACTCCTCATTTTTTTTTGTATTTGTAATATATAAGTTTAATGTAGATAGCATATTATAGTTGATCGGTCATTTTTTTTATAATGATAGCTTACGGTCTTAAAATCAATATTAGAATTGGTTGATGTAGTTGAATTCATGTTCACTATAAACCACTAAATCTTCTATTATTTTGTCATAAGCTAACAATGGAATTCTTTGATCAATAACATCAGTTGACCATTATATATGATCCCTCGCTCGCAATAATTACTTAAGTAAATACTTAAGTTAACTTTTTTTATGTCGGCGGAAAGATTACCTACATTGCATGTGCATGCTAATTCTATCAAAAATACTACAGTTCAAGAAAAATGAATGTGATAGTGGTTTGTTTGATTTTGTTTATCTGGATATGCTCAAAATTGATCGAATTTAGAAATTAAGTGAAAACACATTCAAAGAACTAATTCCTGGAAGTCAGTGGCGGATCTACATACGGGTTTTACGGGTCCAAACCCCCCCCCCCCCTGTTATATCTCAGTTTACACTAGATAAAAATCAAAAATTATTCAATGCGG
>JAQFYB010008188.1:0-10025 GCA_034694085.1 Pogonognathellus longicornis
AACAAATACTAAGTTTGGGAACTGTACACAAACGCTGTGCAAATATGTAAGAAAATATTTTTCCGATTCCTGCTAATCAGACAAGACAGTAGAATACATAAGGAACGTTTAGATTAATAGAGACTTGTTTGGTTGCCAGGAGTGGGTTAGGTTGTAGGTTCACCAATTTCCGGTTAATTGAATAAAGAACATTATTAGTTATTAAAAACACATGTGATCTCAAGCTATTATTTGTTACTAATCACAGCTGAGTTGGGGTTCCACAGTACGTCAAATGTTGAGAGATGTCATTATATATTTAAATGAATATTTTTGATTTTTCAGTTTAATAAAAAATAAATTATATTACAGCTCAAATGACGGATGTAGAGCGTGAGAGACAAAGAGCTGCATGGGCTGAAAGAGCCGGTAAAAGATTAGCTAAAATGACAGACGAAGAAAGAGAAAAATTAAGAGCCAGAGATGCTCAATTACAACGTGAGAAGAGAATGGCACGTAAGTCTGAAAAAGCGGTGCAGGGTGTTCAAGACAGAAATGCAAAAGTTCGCCAGAAACGTGCCGAAATGACTGAAGAAGAAAGAAATGAGCTCAGAGCTAAATGGACAGAAACTGGGCGGAAAAAAAGAGCTGCAATGAGTGAAGAAGATTTAGAACTAAGGAGAGCGAGACATTCAGAAACAAGACGACAAAAATTGGCTGCAATGAGTGAAGAAGAAAGAGAACAATGGAGAGCGAAACTGTTAGAAGCAAGGCAGCAAAAAAGAGTTGTATTGACCCAAGATGAGAAAAGGAAAATCAGAGCCAGAAAAGTGGAACGTCTGAAAGTCAAAGAGAATGAAACAACTGTTGAAAGACTTAAACGACTCATTTCTCTAACAGGTGTCCATATTAATAATAATCCTGACAGATATCAAAATACAGGCTCAGTTATTAAAAACGCCTTTTCGGGTAATTAAAAAAATCAAATTATATCTCAAATTATAAATATATTGCTTATAAATAATCAAAGATCTTAAAAAATAATAAATGTAATTGATGAAGTAATCGAATACTTGAAAATACTTGTAAAAAACTTTTTTTACTTTTTACGATTTTGGAACACCAAATTGGATTTGGTATTCCAGGCTGTATATAATGATGTTTATTATACGGCATACGGCATTGGTTTAGATAAATGATAGTTTGATACAATTGCATTTGTAATCAAAGTTAAGGAGACTGCTGTGTAGTTTATTACTAACATAGTTTGGTTTGTTCCAAAATTGGTTTTTTAAAATGTTTTGAGTAATCGGCTACATTATCCATTCAATACAGCCGTAGTTGTACTTTAATAAATAATGCACCCCATCTCAATGTTGTACAATTTTATATTGAGACTAACTAATACTTTCAGATATTCGAGATATGCACTTGGAAGTGCGAAGAATAAAGAACAATTTGAAAGTATACGTGGCGAGAGCTGTAAAAGATGTTTTTAAATTTTACCTAATCGAAAAACGAAAAAGAATGGGTAAAAATATATTTACTTTGTCGATGAAAAAAAATTTTTGTTGTTTTAAACTTATTAAAATTGTAATTGCAAGATTAAAATTGGTAATAATCTAATAATAATATATTATATTATAATTTTCAACAGCTGCAGTGTACCGCTCTCATACTTTTGTGGAAATATCTGCGCCAAAGGACCCAGTCAACTATTCTCACTCGCCGACATATAATGAAATCGATCCACTAGTTGAAGAGTCAGGTACGCTTGAACTTACATTTGTGGTAAACAATAGTTAATGACATTTTTGATCGAAATCGAAAGGGATTATTTTGAAAGTCGTTACTTTTGCATGAGTTTTGAGTTATACATTTTAATTTTGTTTAAAGCACTAATTTCTTTCTAATTGTTTTGTAGAAGTTCCTGAAAAAAATTTGCATTCCAATGAAAAGACAAATGAAACTGCAACCGACGACTCGACTGTTGAAGATTTTAAACTTTTCGTCCACGACACCACTCCTTTTGCTGAAATGAAAACAGCAGAAAAAAATTCATGCACAATATGTTGTAAAAAGTTCTCCACTTGTCTCGGATTAACGATTCACCAAAAAGCACACAAAACTGTGGCAAATGAATTCAAATGTTTCGCTTGTTCTCAAATGTTTTACACTTATAACACAATGGTAGATCACTACCTTCAAGTGCATTCGATTCAAACTGGTATCGATGATGAAGATGCGTCTGGAATATCCAACGACGAAATAGAAGAAAGGTGTAAACACGAATTCAATTTTTTATTTTCCGGTAAATGCTCGGTGTGTTCTCAAACGTTTGACAAATCGATATTGGGATTGACAGCTTACAGTGGTCACATAATAAGCGACCACAGTGACAACAAAGACCTGCTCAAATATTTCACATACATTTGTTCACGTTGCGAAAAGCCACTCACAACTTTGCGCTTATTGGAACATCATTGGAAAACCTATTGCTTGGAAAATTGGAAAAATGAAAAGAACACATCAAAAATTATATGTGAAAATTGTGGAATGAAGTTTTCGAACGAAGAAAGTTTGTTGTCCCACATCAAGCTATTCCACTCAAAGACGAAAGTAGTGTGTGATTTATGTGGAGGACAATTGTCATCGAATACAACGCTAAAAATACATATGGAAATTGTTCATCATGGAGAATACAAATTTTCTTGCGAATTTTGTGGAGAAACATTTAAAAGCTCACGGTGTCTGCTCATACACACAAGAAATATTCACATGGGGGGCAAAACCAAATCTTTTGTGTGTCAATTTTGTGGGAAAGCCTTTGTAGATAGTGAGCGATTGGAATTTCACGTCAATACCCACACAGGAGACAAACCATTCAAATGCAAGATTTGTGACAAAAGCTTTGCTGCCAAAACAGGACTATCAATTCATCAAAGCGTTCATGATGGATTGGTTTGTAAAATGTGTGGAGAGAGCTTCAACAATTATTTTGATTTGTGCAGACACAGAAAATTAAATCATTCTCATTATTCGGGATTAGTTAAGGCTGCGGGCAAACAAGACAAGGCTGTACCAAGCGATAATGTATTATCATTAAGTTGTGACATTTGTGATAAAAAGTTTTCTAGTTATAATGGTTTGGACTCCCATAAACGCTATTCACACGGAGACAGAAAGTTTGAGTGTGACATTTGTGGAAAGTCTTACAAAAGACCGTTGGCTCTGAGAAAACACAAATATTCACACGACAATCTCGTGCGATTTGGTTGCAGTTTATGCGAAGAAACATTTCGAGGACCCGATAATTTTTATAAACATAGAAAAAGAGTACATTTCAAGGATGTGGTGGATGTAAGTGTTTTATGCTTATTTATTGTTCGAAAGTTATAGAATGAATGTGAATGAGTTTATTGGGTTAAGGACTCATAATTGCTATTATTGATCTGATTTTAATATTGTTTTAATTTTTGTGTAGGCAAAAATTGTTAGATTGATTGACGAGGGGAAATCTTCTCACACAGTGAAGGTAAATCAACCCAAAAGTGTCCCTAATTTGGAAACTGAGAAACTATTACAGAAAGCGCCTACACCACATTCACGGATGCAAAACACACAAATGCACAGCCAAACTATAATGCCGCCTACTATTGATCATCAAAATACGGGTAGGAATAAAATTCAGACTTACATTTTATTCCTGATAATAATATCTGACCTGATCCTGACAATAATCTTATTCTTTAAAATTAAGTAGGCATTTTGGATTGATTCATGAGTTTTTGTAGACTTTTTGTAAAAAAATATTCTATTAGAAAAAATATGTGCATTAACTGTTACAGTATATTTATTTTAATTGTCTAATTTTGGTAACATTTTTTCTACTCTTTTCGTTCTCGAATATTCTCCAACATTTCTAGAAACTTCAAACATCACCTATTTGGAACCGGAAAATTCCCCTGGACCCGAAGGCTATTTCTCAGAACGGGAAGACTATTCTCCAGAAATGGAATATGATAATGAGATTAATGAAAATGAAATTACATTTCCACTTCTGCCACATCTGATTGAGGAGTTGGGAGACGTTAATATGCAAACTACACTATTAGATGCAATGCCTACCTCAGTGGCAAATCCTACGTACATGAAATCAGCCGTTTTTGAGGCACAAGTCGAAGTTCGTCATTCTGGTCCATCATCAAGTTTTATTGACTTTTCAAGAGCTAATGTACCATCAGGTTCGTTGTCATCCTTTCTTGCTTATTTTAAAAGCTCGTCGTGTTATATGGTAGTGATATTTTTATTGTAATTTGTTAAAACATCCTTTTTAGTTTACTTATTCTATAATTCCTTATTTTCGAGTTATGAGGTAATGGTTTAAGATGTACACTGTTTAAAAACGCAACCTTACATTATTATTCAAAAATTTCAGTGTTAATTTTGCTCAATATTTACATTTGATGTACTTTTGTAGGATCTGCAACTTTGACTACCGTGAAGGAGCAGAAATACAACGCAGAAAAGAAAACTGACCCCAAGCATTCCGCTTTTACTGATGGCGAGGAAAAAGAAAAAGGCAATATTGATATGAAAGACCTTGTGAAAGAAAAAATTGAAAGTTAGTAACATTAATAAACGTTTTTTACTGTATAACACTGGCGTAGCCAGGGGGAAAAGGGGCTATTGCCCCCTTCCCCCGAAATCCGGAAAAAATAGGTTTTTTGCCCTGAAATGAAAGAGCAAAAAATCGTGACATTTTTTGCGCTACGCGCGAATTTTATGTCCATATTTGGCAAAACCTCATTTGCGCTTCGCACGAAAAGAAGCACATATATACCTTATGTTTTGAATTTGCCCCCCCCCCCCTCCGAAACCAAATCCTGGCTACGTCCCTGCTGTATAATATACCTATACAGTAAAATATCATAATATTATGAATAAATAGGATTGTCGGATTATATACAGCTGAACTGTTCATAGAAAAAATAATTATACGTTTTTGTTTCATTTTAATGCAATACGTGATGAAATTGAAGATCATGCAACAATCCTATCCGATGATGAAATTGAAATGGACTCTAATTATTCAAATGAGTCCCCATCTGGCCATGATAAGAAGAAATTCGTAGAAATTGTTGTAAATTTTCCCCAGGATCCTTATTCTCCATTTCTCATTGTAAAATTGACAAGATTACTGGAACACAAATGTGGCACTTGTAACAAATCAATTTTCACCAACAGTCAGCGTGAAATTCGGCAGCATGTACGAAGTCACCCATTAAATATCTCAATTAAGAAGAAAAAAAAACGAAGACACGGAAATGAGGACGGAGAAAAGAAAGAGAAACGAAAACATGGAATTCAGGACGGAAAAAGGAAAAGAAAACAAAGTAATCAAACGAAGGGTGGAATTTTTGACTGTTGCTATTGTGAACTAAAAGGTTCGTCTGCCTCGGAAATGAGCGCTCATTGCGCTAAGTTCCATCCCGGTGAAAAACCTTTTCGTTGTAAAATGTGTCCGAGGTAAAATATTTGTTTAAAAATAAAAAAATTAATACGTTAATTAAATTAAAAAATATTAATTATAAAATATTAAATCTACATTCTAGGACTTTCAACAGCATAAACACATATTATAATCACAAGACCAAGAGACACAATCCCCCAAAGCCGAAAACAATATTTGACCCGAACAAAAAGGAATTCATGTGTGAAGTTTGCGGGAAAGCTTTTCACACTAAGCAAAAAGTATATTCACACAAATGGATGTGTCATCGCGGGGAAACTCACAAATGTCCCGTTTGTTCACGAATTTCCACGACGAAAGGCAATTTGAATATTCACATGAGAAGGTGCCACTCGGGTGAGGAGGAAAAAACTCATTTGTGTGAAGAATGTGGGAAGGCCTTTTTCACAAAGAATGAGCTCGGTGTCCACGTGGATGTGAAACACAGAAAAATTAAGAGACCCGATCGCCATGTCATTGTTCAGACAGAAAAATCGCATCCTTTTGGCTGCAACGTTTGTCCACTCCGATTTGTCCAAGAATGTGGTCTGCTGAAACATTCGCCTGTACATGATCCAAGGAGAAAATATGTTTGTGATTTATGCGGCTGGCGTTTTAAACACTACAACAATCTTTTGGCTCATAAACAGAACCAACACAAGATATTTGGTCCAAGAAGCAAGAAAGCCAAAGCCGCCTTATTGGCCTTATAATTGCGCCCGAATTATCAACCATTATGATCCCTCACGCGTAATCCACCATTGATGGTAGTGCCACAGCTTTTTGGGTATGCAATGAAATGCAGTTGTATTCTGTTACCCAATATGGCATGCATGTATGCATAGAATATTGCAGTTTGTATTCATGTATAATTATTATATGCAATATGCAATCTACAAAAGGTTTTATGTTTTTTGTAATTTATGTAACAGTTTTTTAATTGATGTCGTATTAGTACAATACAAGTCAGTTAGATAGTTTAGATTAAGTAAATGTGGAAATACCGCAAGTCGTACTGCATAAAACATAGGCAGTATATATAGATGAAATGATGATTGTTGTCCTAACGCAATTTAATTTGAAGTGTTGATTTATAATTGACACTGATTAAAACTTTGTCAAGAATATTTGTAAAAAACTTTCATGTACCTACAACTATATTATTAATTAAATCTGTTGCTTATGTTCAAAGTAATAATATATTTTACTTATTATTTTCCCACTGAAATAAATATAACACACTATCTTGTAAATCACACACACCGTAATTTATATGAGCAGAAAATATATTATAAGTAGATATGTACACACGATATCTCCAATAGCAACTGCATAAGGCAGCCCAGTATGGAACTTTTTTTAAATAATTTTTCGTTTGTCCGGTTGGATGAAAATTATATTCAGCTTCTGATTGGCTATGCTATGACAATTGCTAACGATTTATAGTGTAGGTTTACTTGTGTATTTACAATGATTGGCCATCTAGAATTCATTTTGTTACTAAACTCGTCTAAAAATATATCTCTCAGACTCAAGCATTTCCAGGTCCAATGATAATATTTACATGCAAGGTACAATTTCATGGGCTCTATATATTATGATAAACAACCAGACCTTCGCATTGTTTATTTTCTCAATGTCACTTGACCCTAACCTTTATTCTATTTTAAGCTGTGAATAACAGATGTTCAATGCTACAGAGTACAGACTATTCTTCATCTGCTATACGTAAATATTTTTACAGTAAGAGTTTTAGTATAAATACTTGTGAGATTTTCGAAAGAATCATCATTCACATCTCATCTTGTCCTCAAGCAACTTTCCACAGTACCTACCACAAAAACCCAAAAACTCAACATGAAGACCGTAAGCAAAAATATATCTAAATTAAAACATACCAATGTATTTTATACAATTGTAAAATTCATCGTTAAAATATTAATTTTAAAATCATATTATTTGAACGTTTAAAATAAAAAGATGAATATGAAATTTCATATTTGAAAAATTTTATTTAAGAAATGAATATTTAATATTTTTCAGGTCGCAATTTTGTGCCTCTTTGTCGCCAGCGCATTGGCTAATGGATATGGAGGCCAAAGTTCGCCTTCCTACAGTGCCCCATCTGCCCCTCAACAATCCAGCTACTCCGCCCCATCTGCCCCACAACAATCAAGCTACTCCGCCCCATCTGCCCCACAACAATCCAGCTACTCCGCCCCATCTGCTCCTCAACAATCCAGCTACTCTGCCCCATCTGCCCCTCAAATGTCCAGCTACTCTGCTCCAGCTGCCCCTCAACAATCCAGCGGCGGCGGATATTAATTCCTAAGTCATCCTTTCAAATTCTCACATCATCTTTGACTTTATGAATTGCTCATGACACAATGTCTTGTACACTGAGGAAGAGTGTCTTTTACTTTTATATTTGCCCACAAATGTCCAGCTAGTCTGCCCCTCAGCACTCCAGCTATTCCGCCCCAGCTGCCCTTCAAATGTCCAGCTACTCTGCCCCATCTGCTCCAGCTCAGCCTGTATCCCTCAGCTACAGCAACGGGGGACATTAATTTCTCATCCAGATTTTTTATCTTTGTATTCATTTGTTTTAATTTACTTGCTCTACTTGAAATGCTCGTGACAAAGCTATAATAGCGTGTTTTACATTTGAGTGCCTTTTACTCACTTTCAGAGATACTTACAGTTTATAAAATAGAAAAATTACTTTATAATGAAAAATATTGTATACTATATATTTTATATAAATGTTCACAGATTATAATTTCTGAATAAATAAACAATAAGTAAATGGTATTTTATGTACTTTTGCATGTCTTCATTCTAATCGAATTGTAATCAGTGTTACACGGTAAGAGTGATAGCACACGCTCCTATTATTTCAATGTACAGTGGTGTAGGTGTAACATTTTTCAAATCATCTTATTATTATCTATAATAAATTTCTAACAAAGCGAGTGTAGTATAATGTATAATATTATGTAGTACATTTCTTTGCATGTATGGTCAATGCAACTTGACATAATGGCTATTGCCATGTTTATATACCTACTTGTATTAAGTGGTACATACGTAACGTATCAATTTCAGCGTAGAAAATCATATTTGCGTAACTTATAGTACAGATTATAAACTATGTACTACATACGTCAGATCTAAAATGGCGCTTTATCGCAATTTACACTTACTACTTATTTGGGGACTTAAATAAATACAACCCTTTTGAACCCAAAATGATTTATTTTAATGCTAGCTATGGTTTCCCATAGTACTACATACATATAACCCATTTCAAGATCACTATTTTGCAACTTTTACCCCTGAAGGTGCATTGAGATTAGTTCTTCGAATGGGTGGGGGGTAGTGTAGATTTAGCATTACTAAACTGTTGGTCAGGTCATTAGTAGTCTATGTGCCTGTTTTGACCTATAATGTATATTTCACAGCCATATATACCTACCTATCTAAAAATAGGACAAAAATGCAAACTTTGACCATATAATAACTGGGTGGCCTGGGTGTCATCCAGTCTTCCTTCCCTACTCAAACTAGGTCAGGAGGCATATCAATTACATATTAAAGTTAAGTGTGGGCGATTTTCTGGCTCCATGGAATTTCAATCCATTGCGTACCCCCATTGCGTGCCTCTTTAACTGACTCTGATCTTAAAACGAAATAATTTGTGACAAGCATTCAAAAATAATTAGTCACTCGTTCTGATGAGAAACCGAGATTTTTTGGCCCAATAAACAATTCCATTACAGGCCATTAGATTGAGAAGGACGTAGTCAACGCTGGGTGTGTTTTCATGTGGTAAACTTGGAAGTCTACTTTACCAATTACCGCGTTTCATACATGTCGGCTTTGGCGGCGGATGAAATGAGCATGCGCGTAGCCAAGGGGGGTGCACTCCCCCCCCCCCGAACCGGTTATTATGACCATAAAAATGCAAAAAATCGTAAAAATGGTCGCGTGAATGCCATGCATTTTACTTTAATTTAAAGTTAATTTGACTCAAATTTTTATTTTTACGCGTCATTATAGGCTCATTTATAATTCATATTAGATCTTGTCTTCCCCAGAAAATGGAATTCTTTAAGGAATTTTGCTGTGTACCCCGAAGGTTATAATCCTGGCTACGCGCCTGGAAATGAGAAGCTAGGTGCCTTGCCTAAAACACATGTTCTTTCGGCAACTTTTTGACCCATATTATAAGCGTAATTTTTATGTCAGTTACAAATTTCCATGCATGTTAGACTTTTTTGCTCAAATTGATTAATTTTTTTACTTTGTGCAATATGCTTATTTATAATAAAATCTGGTAAACTGGATTTACTGTGAAGTTTGACAACCTTTCACACCCGAGATACTCTGGGAACGACTCTGCACCAAGGCCTTCAAATTAACCCTAAGGCACTGATTGTTTTTTAATATATACCCTCTAGAGCGTCTAGAGGGTCGCCTTTTTCCAGCCCAACCCTATCTGGCTTTTCGAGCATGCCAACCCAACCCAGCCCTA
>JAQFYB010008189.1:0-10025 GCA_034694085.1 Pogonognathellus longicornis
TTATATTCATAATACTAATCCATTTATACATTACGTTTCCTCATTCGCTGCTGGACTTAGTAACTATATTCCTTACAGTATAAATACATAGGTACTAATAAACTGTAATGTTGAATCTATGTGTGTGCATATTATTTGGGTTTAAGTACATAACGTATCACACAAGATATTCAACAACTACTCCTGATTGTGAGCACAATAGTTTCACCACTTAAACATTAAATATTAAGCATCTGCTGGTATTTGTATTGTAAATTTTACAATTACAAAGTTCTCATACTCTAATAAGCTTTTACTTTGTAATAGCATAGAGGCAAAGATTTTCAGGGGTAACACCCCCTTCTTGTACTCCTACTACTTTGCCACTAAACTCGCACATACTTGACGTTACCTGGTCGTACCTCTATGAAATTTATCATCGTGTAGTAAGTAGCAGCCGAGATTGAGTCAAGGCAAAGTAAATTGCATGGGCTATTGTACTCACTACATAATAAAAATGATACAATACAACCAACAGGGAAACCATACATGTATGTAATGTACAACCAAAACCTCTATAGCGAGAAGAGTACAACATTATCTGTGTAAATAAAGCTGGACTGTAATAACTGTTTGTTGTCTTCCCTATACCAAATCCGCTACACAAAGGCAGGGGCAGATAGACAGTGGATTATAGGTATTATGATTATGCTAACCATAATGTATGTAGCAGAATAGACCTTTAACCATAATAGATAATAAATGTTATATCGCATTGTTAACTTTAACTACTTGTATTTATACTTTTCTGTAGCATGTAACTTAACTCGCCTTAGAGTCAAAGAGACTTCCCAATATATTTAATGCACAAAGAATTTGCTCTTCTCTGTGTACAGTAATCGTTGAAACAAGATGTACATGTAAGTATGTACATATTATGTATAGGTAAAGAAAAATAAAAACGTTAGCATTAATAGTTAATAATATACTGACAGTGTTGGTGGAAAAGGTGATTTTTATCAGCAAATGCATATTGATGACTTACGTAAGTTGTATAGGGATGTACGAAATTACTAATAAATATTGTAATGACGAATTAAAAGTACAATACCTACTTACTGAATGAATAAAAATTGTATGTGTATGGGCGCACCTATTTCTTTGTTGTAGTTGTAGTTACTACTTAGTTAGCTCGTCAGTTTGCATTTACTGAGCTGAACCTCCATAAGTTGAAATAATATTGTTTCTTTGGACTAAAAGTACAATGAACAATGCAAGCGTGTTGACAGCCTTGACTTTTACATGGTCAAGACAGGCCCCAGAGTCAACTGTCACTTCCTAACCTAACCATAAGCAAGTCATTATGCAGATATGCCAACCTTAAAGACTTGCATTATCGAAACTCCTGAACCCTGAACCCTGAAGTATTTATTACACGAGTGTAGTAAAAAGTATAATACTAAACTAAGACCTAAAAGAGACTTCAATTGTTTCGACATTGCAAGAATGCATTTGTTTTCAAGTTATGAGTAATCAAACGGGATAAGTACATGTTTAATCCTAATAACAGATGCAAACATTTAGCTGTGTTTTTACAGCATCCGGTAGTTAGTAGTACTAAGTTATGAATTCATTAGCGAACACAATGTAAACTTAAGGAACTTAAGCTTTGCCTTAATGTTATTCTTCTTATCGTCTAAACACAAATACACACATCATAATCACATTTTCAAGATTGAGCAGAAGATAGCTATCAAATTACTATGAAAACCATTAAAAACAGATTTCAAACACAAACAAACCACACACTGTGTTGTTGTACAATCAAGTTGTGTCAATGTCCACCAACCCTTCACATTTCTTGGTGTAGGAATCTAGGACGAGTTAGACTCGCTTGTAACAATATCAGATTTATAATACATAGAAGTATTTTTAATGCTTTTTTATTGCAATTGCAATGAATATTAGCCACACTATACCTAGAAGGTAAGGTAATAGGTGATATACGAATTACATTACAGATAGAAATACCTACAGTACAAATGTAAATAAACTGTACAACTGTTGTATGTGTATGTTGATGATGGTATAGAAAGAAATTATGGAAGTGAACATTGAACTTAAAATTGCAATTTTTGAGTTGCCGTTTCGTAGTTAATTTGATTGTTGACTGGGCTGACTGGGAGAATACATCGCAAGAAAAAAATTGGATTTTAAATTATGTAGGTAGTATCTACTATGGATTGCGCTTTGTTGTGATTGTATTGTACAAGAAGATTTTTTGCATTTCGTTTAGTTTTGGTAATGTTTTCGACTGTCTACAGTTTGATTGAGTAAGCAGACAATATTATCATCATTGGAGTGTTTGTACTGACATAAGTTCACACGATCCAAGAAGAAGAAGAACGATCAGCTAATCGTAAAACTTCTTCTAATAAGACTCGTCTTATTCTGTGTCAATGACTTGGATGTTGGAAGAGACTTTCATCAAGGAACTTCATGAAGAATCTATTTCGTTGATTTGCAGTTATGCTAAATTACATACTTTGAAAATCTCAGAAATGATAAATCTATCAGTATTGTTGAAAGGGAAGAATTTCATGAACATACAAATCAGAATGCGTTGGACTGTGATAGTATGCATTTGCCACAAAATATACACCTAGACTTCTTTAATGTATTTTCTATAGTAATACATACTGTCAATACTATGTTAGAGTACGAAGGACTTACTTTACTTGTGCTATAAAATTAGTACACACGTACATACCTATATAGACACAGCTTTGCAATGTGCAAGTATAGTACACGAAGAAAAAGACTGAGAAAAAGCTGGTATGTATGTGCAATATAGTAAGCAAGAACTAAGAATGAAGAATGAAGAACCTACTGGAAAATAGACCGGTTAGTTTCATTGCTTTATTGAATAGATAGTCATTTATTTCCACAAACAATTTAACGGGATTTCAAAGAATGTTTCCCTCACTCACAGTGTTAGTTGTTTATGTAGATTACAGACTTGTACATATTGTTACTAAAATTCATAAATATCTGCTGCAAAAATGGTGGGAAAATAGGTGATAATTATAGTCTTATTATTGTCTGTTGCGTATGGTATGACTGAGCCTGACTTGTTCTACTCTATCTGACTGATGTTACTATTTTCAAAATCATTTGAAAACATTAAGATACGCTACGTCATTACTACTAGCAATTTACCGCACATTACTTTACAATATCACAGCAATGTCTGTTCAGCAAAGGATAAGTACAACAACAATTTCCTCTAATAATCCTCACGACCGACTAGCAACAAAGTCTACACACAACAATATCAAGAAAGAGAACAGGAAACTTGCAACAAAAGCTGCTGAGAGCTAAAAGAGCTCTTAAATAATGCCAGCGTAGTAAATGCTCAACAATATACCAGCCAAGCCAATTCAATTGCAATCCATGGAGCACAGACACGGAGAGCAGGGAAAAATCATTACAAAGAATTCATTTTGTATACCTATCTCTTTGTATAGGTAGTACAAGTACATACATACACACTCATACATATTTTATACAAATCTTATTGAAACACTGACGACAACAGTGTCACAACAACTAACAGTTCTTTGGATGCTCTGAAAATGATAAAATTATGCAGACTCTTGTCAGTTTAATGGACAGATCGTGAAGTAGTAGACTGGGCGAAAGTATAATATTTTAGTATCTCACACTACTAATACACACACTTGAGTTGTGCAAATCCTTTATGATGTTGCACTGGTAGAAGCTATCAAATCATGGCAGGGCTCATTGCATTTGGCATCTCATTTCACTTGATTACATAATGCATAATCTATTTGCTCTGTTATTTATTTTGTGTAGGTACTTTATGGTTAATAGCTACATTATTACTATTACCATATCGTCCACAACGGCTCATCATGATATCACCATCACTTATACAACACAACACAATGTACTACACTTTATACACATTAACATACCATACCTAATAAACATTATCTGCACCTACGTGTGTAATCATTCTTTTAAGCTCAAGTATGTACGGACAACGAGAGTTCGTTCCTATATAACATTCCAAATGGAACTTGATAGTACGTAAAAGATAAACACAATACTTATCGTTTCATTAAAAATTGCACACGCATAAATCACTGTTTGTTTTCTGAGCACTAAATGGTTTGCCTTTGCACAAACCAATGGCTTGCTGCGGAGGTAATAACACTTGGATTCACTCCAGCTCATAATAATTTAAGTACCTACATACCACATACCCTGAATCGGTATTTCATAGTAGTAAATAGTGTAGCATACTGGTAGGCAATTAATGTTTACGAGGGCAATTAGGTATATACGTTATACGTTCTCGTGATTAACTTTGATTCAAGTTTAATCTGATACCTATAGTATACTTGCGCTATTTAAGTACTGCAAAATTTACTGTACTATGTATTTAACAGGTCGGGAAGACTGATGGGTTAAGGATGTTTATGATTAGATAATAACAATATTTGTCAATGTTGTCGATGATACCATAACATCCAAATGACTCAACCGACCTTGGCACCTTCTCAATGAATATAAATATCCAAAGTCCAGCACACACCGCCATAATGCAAATGCAGACTACAGCACCATTTCTACCTCAATAATACTGCAACGAGGCTCAAATTCATATACCTAGACCAATGTACAAGTACATAAATATTATATACATACCTATAGGTATTTAGTAGGTATGTAGAAAGAAAGTCTGGGTAGCACAAATTAAATGTTAGCACAAGGCACAAGGTGTACAACTGTACATGACTTTAAACTGTAAACAGATTTAAATATTATTCACCTGTACCAGAATGCACTAAAAATAGCTCACCAGCAAGAGCTGACAATTGAAGATTTGAAATGAAGTAGTGCATAATAGATATAGCAATCATTAGTTATTTATATAAGCTTCTGAGAAAATATTTGCCACAGGATCAGTTCCAAGTTGCAACCATGACATGGGTTCTTTGCCTTTTTGTGGTATTGTTAAAAGTCTATGTCCATGTAAGCACGCATTCAACAAATGGAGAAGACATTCCCTCCGTAAGCTAATCTCTAACTTTAAACATCTTAAATGAACATCCACAATTACCGTCAGTTTACGTGAACTTCCTCATCACGATTTGTTCACCCAGCGTTTCAGTTTTTGATGCATTTTCTACCAGGAACGATGTAGTTATCTGTAGTGCTAATGTATTGTGTTGACCGATCTGTCTTCCACAGTAGGCACTAAATCATTTTTTATTGTGTGCTCAACAAATCATTTATTGTTGTACAAATAATGTATCACCATACTTACACCATATTGACAATGCATGCAATGAGTAATGCACTATGTATTACTGTATTTATTACATAAAAGACTATTGATGAGCTTACTGTATGAGAATCTATACAAGCGCAATTTCATATTTGTGGTAAATATTAAACATGCAAAAGCAAAAAAATTGGCTACAAAAACAAATTGAGGAGATTGCTTAAATAATGTAGACACAACACAACTTCTAATTATATTGTCTCAAGAGACCAATGTAATTGAACAGTCTAATAACTAAATTGGGGCTAGTAGTTAATTTTGCCAAACTTTATTACTCAGTCAATATACCTAAGTTAATAACTTTTGAGTTATTACCATAAATTACAAGAGATATGATAAACTTCTCGTGATTACGCTAGGTATGTGTATACCTATGTGAAATCAATATTTGCATACATAAATACCTACCATACAGCAAAGCACATGTCTAGTTAAATTAAAAAAGGTGATCTGCTTATCTACAAATGATAACTGTTAATTTCTAGATAACGATTTCTATGTGGCATTCTTTTAAGTTGTACACGCGAAATAATTCTATAAAAACCAAGAGTAGTATTAGTATTATTACATCTATACACATGTAATTAGGTTTAGTACTTAAGTACATGGAATATGGTTTGCAGTAAGGTAATTATTATTACACGGATTATAACAAATAACTATTATCAATTTGGCACGTAACATTTAATGGCTCTAATAAAAACTATATCATTTATTCGCTTATTATTACCATTACATTTGAAAATCTGAGGTCAGTAGCGATACTTTGGATTTAGATAATAATATTATACGCTTCCCATTAGCAATTTCACCATTACATGCACCACACTATATGCACTGAAGTTAATAAAGTTATTTACACAGAGTTGCAAAAGTTTTTTACAAAACCAATTCAATCAGTCATAATAAGATTTTTTTTGAAAATTAGAGATTTTGGAATTTCCAAGTTAATTTCCATATAGTACACATACCTAGGAAGAAGATTTTTTAGTAAATCTATTAAAAATCGCCTTGAGTTACTTACCCCCACCAGTATTTTAGACTACAAAGGGTTTTGATGTATAAAATTGCCGTATTTCCATTCCATCATCACGGCTTTCATGTTAATAAATCAGATGAACTCATTTCACAATAAATGTGAATCTCCTCCACAGACGATCATTATTACCTACATACCTTTCCTACCTACATTCTGTCACTGTGTATAAATTTTAGACATTGACAATATTGTTTCAATTTTCAATGGGAATTATTCCGGTTAATGAATATGAATTGCTCGGAATGATTACACCTCACCTACTGCTGTTCATCTACACTCGCAGCATTATAATCTCCTTCCCTTTTAATTCAAAGCAAGCCCTTCCTCTCAGAATTCTACATGCTTTCTTCAATAATAATTTTGAGTTGAGCACGATTACGTTACACTCTACTTTGGTAATAATTCCATAAGCCTTTAATGGCGAATTTGATTTTAATCAGAATCAAACTGTAAACTATGAAACTTTTGATTTGCATACAGTGTCTTTAACTATATTAGGACACGCATTGTGAATGGCACTCGATTTTCAGAGAAATAATCCTCAAAGTATAGTTAGTGTCTGATTATAATACTATTACTTATATATGCATAAAGCAATGACAAAAAAGCATGCACACAAAATGGACTACTCGCTTAATGCAAATGCATATGAATATAAATTATTTTTGCATTAGTATCCTTGTAAGGAAGGGTTGTGTTTTGTATATACGAGCACCATGAACAGACGCCTTTAATAATTGTCATAATATATCGCAGCATGCTGCACATTATTGTGTCAAAATATACGACATGAGTGTAAATCTTGAAAATTGCATAACGTTTCCAATGTGCTATGATTTGTTATGTAGCACTCAGACATATGTAGTCCTTGTGAACAGATTGTAAAGTGGACATAGGTAGTAACTTAATGACAAAATAACAACAATAACAACACATGCATTTGACTAAAACAGTAGTACATAAATACTTAGAATGTAGAGTAGGTAGTATACAGTAAAGTACTGTGTGCTAGAACAATCTGCAAGAATGATGCTGAAAGCAATTGCTAATTCCACGATACCGTTTAAAGGTGGAGATAGCAAACGCAAATTATTTGCCAGTCGGTGTATCTAAATCTTTAGCATGTTATACTACTACATCCTACATAAGTACTATGAATTATACCTACACCTTTTTACATGAATAAGAATGATCTGTACTGTTTTGCATATCATTATTGTATTTTAACATGCATGTGTGTTAAAATGAGAATATTAATGTTGTACAATGTTGCTGAATGCAATGCAACGTAGTCCATATCCGGAATAAATTTGTGGCATATTATCTGTAAAGGTCTAATTTTCAATACCAAAGATAATTTTGAGCCGTTTCATGATAGCTCATATCTCTCAGAGTATTTTGAAACGCTTGCAGCCAAGTTATTTGTACAATGACCATGAATTTCGTATATTTATTAAGTATGCAGTAGGAGGAATGCATAGATAGCATGTGGAATGTAGCAAGACTAATTAGCATAATATTTTCCTTAATATACAGCGACAGGTGCGATATAATCTGGATTGAAAGTATCATAGAAATATTTTTGCAGTTCAATGCATGCAATCAAGAGAGCAGAAAAGCCAGAACGAGTAAACGAGCTTACTGCGTATATACTTATGTAAAAGAAAGAAGAAGGATTGAAATGACTGTATAAGGTTCTCACATGGACTTCGATAGATAAATCTGTTCCATCCAAAACGATGACTTTACAAAGCAGGCAGTTTTTGTTTGGTTTTTGTTGAAGGGCAGATCCCGGAGCTAAAGTTTGGGCTTTCGGTGGAGTCGGGGCGTTTCTGCCTTTACTCCTCCGGCTTAGAAACCTCAACATTTCTGCCAGTTGATATTCTCAATCAATTCTTACTGTCCACTATTATGATTTCTATTTAAAACCTATTTTCTACAGTACTCCAGCAGTTTGTAGAACTCATATATATGTGTTGGAACATATATAGTCACAGTCTAAAATCCAGCGCTCACATAATTCACATGGTTAAAATTTTACAAACAGTTCAAACTTCATTTAATTCCAGTTTTGCATGTAAACAGTTTCCGGATATTCATTATACTGTATACTTCAGAAAAATTTCCACCAGCGAAATATGCAGTGTCCCTTTGTTACTAAAAAATCGATTCACACTATTCGAGTCGTGTGTACAAATAAATTACAAACTTTTTTCCCTATTGATCCTTCTGAATCATAGAGAACTTCTCCACAATTATGTTTATGTCACAAATGCAAACAGTTTAAAAACGTTGTGCTGAAATGCACTTAATAGATTATGTTACATAGGTACTATTCAATGTAAAAACGATTTCTAGAGTTCAAAGGAATTCGAATGACTAATTAAAAACACTTGTGTGATAACCCTTTTCTTTCTTTTCTTGCGTGTGCACAGACCGTGTGTCTATGTGACACAACATCAACAAATGTCTCAGACAGATGAAATGTTTACTCAAGTATGTATAACACTGTCCTGTTAGTAAAAGCAACTGTGTACACTAATTGCAAGATAGGTTATAGCTAATAACGAATCAATTGACTGAACTGACACACACTGTAACGAACAAATCGAAGAATACTTTTAGCTTTGAAACGATTGAAGTTTGTTGCACGTTTTTGTTTGAATTCTAATTTTGTGTAAATTGAAATGTTTCCTAATCAGCATACCCCAGAGGACTAGAAGTGGGTTACGGTTATATAATAGTATGCTACGAATTTATCGAAATCAAGTTATTAAAATCAGTTACTGGTTCTTTAATTGTAGTCTAAAATGAGTGAGTCAGTGAGCTGCGGCCCAGCCAGACAGGTAAGTCAAACCAAAGCAAATCAAACCAGGTAAAATGTAAGGTAAGGTAACTGCTGTGAGTTAGACAGACAGGCCAACGAGCTGCAGAGCACCAAACCAAACCAAGTACTCCCTGGCGCACCTTTCACGTTAATGTCGATATTAGCTATTCTTATTAGGTATCTCTCCTCTTCTTGTCTAATGGCTACGTTACCTGGGCTGGCCTTACCTGTGTAATGTAAGTGTATGCTCCTATCTACAAACATATAAACATATGGAGGTTTACAGTCCTTTTGTTATACTGGCTAAAGCTAAAGCTATATGTACAATGCATAATAGGTAACTAAACCACTATATTGCATTTTACACACACACAGTCAGTCAGTCGATGTAATCTTTAAACCATTTTACCTGCCTTTTAGCTGCAGCTTTTACCTATTCAATTCAACGTGCATACTCCTACTTTATTTACTCCTTAGTTCCCTTCTTCTCACTCACCCCACCAACTAACTCAACCAACACGGCAACCGTCCCTGTAAAACATGTACACAAAATACAGACCGCATTGTATACACACAACTTTAGTTAAAGTTAAACTAATGGTAATAGCATCATGTATATTGTTCATACGTATGGAACGTAGTAGGTAACATAATAACCTTGCAGTCTTCAGTTCTTCAGTATCCAAGAACAAGATACATGTTTATAATATTACTTATGTACATGCATGCAGTATACCGTACCGGCCGATTTACTTCCTCTGGGGAGTTATATTTTCGTCAATTATTTTCATGCTATAATGACCGCT
>JAQFYB010008190.1:0-10022 GCA_034694085.1 Pogonognathellus longicornis
CGGCAAATGTTTGTTCGGTTCTGTTCGGTTCGGCTTCTTGCCCAAAAATCTTGTTCGGCATAGTGGCCGAACAGGCCAAACCGAACCGAACATGTTCGGTTCGGTCGCACCTCTACTAGGTATGTATTTTAAATTAATGAAAGTAGGTATCCTTTAAATCGATACACCTAGTTCATATTTCAGTCATATTATATTAAATTAAACCCTTTAAAACATTCGAGAAAGGGGATTCTATTTCTCTCTTCGTTTTCAAATTGGGAATGTGTTTTGCTCTGAAAAATGAGATTAAAAAACTTGGAGGGCTGTGTAAGTAAGTGAATATGCAAATCTCGTGTTAGTTATTTATAATAAATAGATGTTATGTAAATTGTCTACGAGAATTGCGAATGAATCATTGTAATAGTTTTGTGTTCCTGGATTGTGATTCGCAGTGTTTGGGAGAGTGTAGTGAAATAGCAGGGCATTTGGTATTCATTGAATAGTATTTCATTCCGCTGTGTACATTGAGAAAATAAATAGCGTTTATTTTCTCACAGTTAGATACATTGTTGATGTAATGATGATTACACCATCCTGTCTTAGCTGATACGGAAAATGTAGGTAGGTGATACAGGAAAAAGCTGAAGATAATCCTGTAGAGCTTTTCTCAAATATGTTTTCCTACCATGGCCTATTCATAGGTTATCTTTTCACGAAACTACACCACCATGCTCAAAATGCTCATTCACAATATTAAACTTTATACGGGAAGAAGAGCAATGCAATCAACTACAACGTCATCATTCTGGACGTTGTGCACGTAATGTGTAGCCTGTGTATTTATTAATACCGTTGTATTCATTATCATTATTGTGAAGTATAGTTTAGTTTCAGAGCCATATTCCTTGCTCAGAGTTTCTAAGTTGAAATTCTGCTGGTTGGTGTCCGCATTTGTGCCTGTGTGGTGTGTTGGGGTGTAGTATAAAGTTGTA
Source organism: Pogonognathellus longicornis (assembly GCA_034694085.1). NCBI lineage: Eukaryota > Metazoa > Arthropoda > Collembola > Entomobryomorpha > Tomoceridae > Pogonognathellus > Pogonognathellus longicornis. The sequence goes on from JAQFYB010008190.1 coordinate 972, forward strand.
TACTTGTATTTCGAATTTGCAGACGATTGTATTGTAGTGGAGCTCTACAGCTATCGTATCATGCATAATACATTATTTCTATGTCTCTTGGTCGGCTAGTCGACTTGTGTTGGTGTGTAAATAATGCAGCTTGTATTATGTATACCAGTACGTTTGCATTTTGTAGACGAAAATCCTCCCGTGAGATGTGTGCACACTTAGCATTAACAAGGAACACAATGTTATTATTTAAACAAGGGTAATGCTCCGTTTACGAACACATGAAAATTATTATTGCATGACTCATACTAAATGCAAGTCAAAATTCAGTTTTTCGTACTCCAACTGTGTAACTCATCTACAGCACGGACATCACTTGAAATTTATTCCTTGTAAAATTCAATGCACGTCATGTCTGATTTTTTACAAATTTGCAACCACATGGGATTATTATTACTGGGTATTACTATTCGAAAAATCTGTTCTACATTAAATGAACTTTCAAATCACTATAGGGATTTCTTCTTGCTTTAAAATTTAGAGATTCTAGCATAATATAGAGAATATTTTATGAAATAATACAAATTTATGCTTTTAACATGAAAAATATCGACTGATTAAACAAAAAGACAAGGCAATAGATGTAAAAATATAAACAGATTAAAAGAAGAACAAAAATTGCAGTTTACAAGACGTAAAGTATTAACATAGTAAAGGAAATTACACAATTTAGTAATTTTTAAGTGTATAAGTATCAAACGATTCAAAGGAACAAAAATAGAGCTAGCTTTTCAGTACCACCAGTACCACGTCTCAAAATTAGTACATTTGGTAGTCCTCTTGCACATGTACTCGGAATAATGATAAACAGGGATTACTATTTCTTTTACGTATCCCCTTTTACGGAAGTGGACTAAAAATATTATTACATTGTGCTGTCTGTATAAAAAATAAAATGTATGACATACCTTGCAAATGCTTTTATCACACAAAAACAACTGTTCCATTTCAGTTACACTGACTGGCAACTGTCACATTGCAAGAGTTGCAGCTTTATGAGCTAACGGAAATTATGTGCATTGTTTATTTTGTTATTTCATAAATGCACTGTGCCGCTTTGTGATTTTGTTCAGTCAATGACGTTTATCTGAATTTTTCGCATCTTATCATTATTATATTGAATGTATGTATTTTGTCTACATGATGAAAAGAAGACATTTCTTTACTATAGTTCATATCTTATCGTACGAAGCTACTAGGTTACTAACCAAAATCTATATCAATATGAAAGGTCTGAAGTCAGAGTGACTCATTTATAGCACTTGGTGAACTAAATGTCTGCTAAACAGGCGTCTATATTTGTAAAGTATTATTCGATCGATTATTTTAATGCCCCATGCTTTTAGTGTCCGTGTAACTTTCACACACAATGACAATGTTATTTACAACATTCAAGCCTCTAAAGAGAAAAAGAGAATTCTGAATACCAACATGTATTTTTATATCACATAGCTGCAAATGTACTATACTGGAAGTTATATGTATATGATAATAGACTCACACTAAAATCAATTTTTATCTGAACAAGTCCTCGTAAGGGCAATTTAGACGAAATGTATAAATATTTCTACAACACGTCTAATTGGACTATTATTATTGTAATTAATTATAATCTATTTTTAGCAGACACCAATTTTACGTAACAGTGCTACAACGCAGTTAATGGCAAATTCTTATTTCAAGCATCAGCAGCAGTTCAAACAAAATTGGTTGCAATTCGCTTTTACAATAGTCTTAACTGACGGTGTTATAGTTATGTTTTTTTGGATTCGCAGCCGTTTATATTGGACTAGTGAGTCAGTGCCCGCACTCGGAGTTGGAAAGCGAGTGCATGCATTCTATAATTTTAGGCCGAAAATTAAATATTACATTATTATGGAATTTAAAATACTATGTATTATAATTTTAGCTCTGTAAATTTAAACATTACATGATTTACGCTAATTTTAAAATCCTAATTACCGGTTACTGACTATTGTGTAATTGCCGTTTACACTCTGCATAAAACAACTTTATTATATTGAGAGGAGACTGTGAGTTGGGAACTGTTCGTCAGCTTCAAACACTCCTTATACATTTGTTAATCAGTTTCTTCTAGGTAGTGATGATGTGCACTGCTACGCATTTCATTCATATTAACTTGATAGATAACTTTAGACACCCTGAAAACTCAACCATAATACCGAAATGTAATCGAACTATCATCAGTGTAGGCCACTGCAAGAAACACATCTAGAAAACAAGACAAACGCATCTACCTACTTTGAGTTCTAGTCATGTCACCGACAGCAGGCAGTCGTTGTGTCAATTGAGTTTATACAATGTATACGGGGTCTCAATAACGTTGGCTTCTAGTGCACTATCAATTTAAAGCACTAAGTGTATTAACCAAGGCCATGGAAATTTCTATGGCCTTGTTATTAACCCAATCTGCTATAGTAATGCATGTATAATAGTTCACCCACATAAATCTTAAAACGCGGCCAGATTTTGAAATATTAGAGTGACATAAGTGACGTGTATAAGGAACGTCCAGTCTGCCCCTCTATCTGTCTACACGATTACTGTAATAATATTATAGTCCCTGTGTCTAATACAATTGGTAGGGGTTTCCATTATAGAGATCTATTATGACCCAGATTAATTATTTTAAAGATGGTTAAGAACGAGGGCGGGGGGGGGGGTTCTAATAAAAGATTTGCGGTTTATACATTAAGACCTTTTGAGATACAAGCTTCGAATTTTTATATGTATACTAAACATTCTCCAATGAGTCTAAAACTTGGTTTTGCTGTTTCGTTTCTCAGGACCCAGAAAACTCATGCTTATTTTCGATTAATAATGGTTGTTTTTCATGTGCATTTAAAAATATAGTGAATATTTGCATTGCATATAAACACATATTTTTCTCCTTGTATTTTATCCAGCGACTAATGCATAGTGCATATTGCATAAATATTTTTGGGATTTTTTGTGAATATATATCCTTACTCTGGTGATGATGGGTTTATTAAGAGACCCTGTGTGTGCATTGGAGTGTTGGTGTTGTACCTGGATGACTATGACTCCTCACCGACAACTCTCCCTTATAGTTGGCACATGTGAGTGTCAGATGGTCCTAACCAAACTGACAGGTTTATCTAATTGAAGATTTGCTTGTGACGTTGAAATAGTGTTCATTTCTTCTGCACACAAAGTAAAAGAGTTTCAATTTCATTCTCGGTACAAGCTTCTCTCATGCCTTTACTGTCTGTTTAAGAATCCGACAGGGTACTTTACGTACCCCTGCTGGCTTCTTCCAATTCTCATTTCTCTTTTAATAAACGTCGAGCTTAACTACTCCACATCAACAGAAGCGAGTGTTGCACTGAATTTCAGATCTATGTACAAACATGTACCTACAATTTTTGTTAAGTGTGAGAAAATTGATTTCAAAAGTTTTTTTTGTGAAAGTAAATTAAAGCAGTTCGAAGAAAGTCTACTCATTAAAACTTCAGGGTTATAGGTATTGTACAATTTAATTTTAATATGCTTGTTTCCAGTGAGTGTTGAGTCAGTTTAAATGTTTTACCAAATCATTTGCAAAAAATTGCAATTTGATGTAATACAAGCAACACGAATAAAATCAAAAATGTGGGTTGAAATTGCCTTTTCTGAAATCATGAAAGAGATTTAATTAAAAGATGTCACATAAATGTTGGCATTTAAAAGTCAATATTATTTAATTTTACGTGGGCTGTATCATAGCAAAGTATTATATTGTGTAAATATTTATATACACAATATTTTAAAGAAATTTATTCGTCCTCAGTAACAAATTGAACAATGGATTTATCTGCCAGTATTCTGCAACGTTTGAAAATATTTTATTTCTCGATTGAAATTAAATTTCATGACTTGCTGTACGAATAGCCTTAACACAAAAAACTGAAGTCGATGCGGTTAAAAGAAAATGCTGAAGCGAGCGAATGACTGGTTCCCTTTGATAATATTTGGTTTGTGGCTCCGTCTCCGTTAAAGCCACAATGCTATGGAATAATATGGAGTTCGATTTGGGCATTACTCAAGGCCAACTTTTTAAAACTTACTGCTGGCTAAGATATTTTCAATCTATGGTTTTCATGATCCCTTGTGCTTCCATCAAAATAAAATATACTGAAAAGGATGGAAGATAGAATCGGATATACTTATGTATTAAAGTGGTGCACATGCATAGGAATTTGCTTTTTTGCTTTTAATTTAATTTATTGCAACCCTGCTTATTGTAACAAATAAAATTTGAAATGTCAGTAAAAATCCGGAATATTTTTTCAAGCAATTAACAAAATTTTACAAAGTGAGCAATTTTTGAATGCTCAAGGTAAAAACTGTTTTGATAATGACGACAAAAATCAAACAAATGAGAAAGTGTCTATATACTAATAGGTATAAACGTTGAAATGCCTAGTTCTAATCATTCAAAGTTATTTCATTAACTTGAGTTTCATTTCATTACATTTTAGTACGAAGGATGTAAATGAAATCAAGGATTTTACATAAGAATACTTAATTAAGTGTAAAAATATGATAATTTGGATGATATTTTTGGGAGCTGTACGTTTAAATACACTCAAAGTTGAATACTTTCAAACTACTGTGTGTTTTATATGAAGAGCTTTATATATTTTGACTGAAGCTACTGATTATACTATTGTCAGGTTCTTGGAAAATGTTTAGTTGAGCTGAATCGCAGGAACTAAGGCAAATAAAATTCTCGTCATAAACAGAATACATCATGAAGTGCTCACTATCCCTATTCACACAAGAGAAAAGTTTTTTCACGATTAGCCATGCACTATACTAGAGACTGGAGAAAGCTGAAATATTATGTGTTCCCATTCTTACTGTTGGTTGTATGAGAGGGTAGTATGGCATGGAATGCAAGGTCTAACTACTACTAGAAATATATGAATAGCTGTAGCTCCTACAATGGTAGTAGTATTAGGGTAATAAATAGTAAATACTGATTGTAAGTAGTAGATTAAAGATTAGTGCAAGAATTCAGTGTTGGTAAAATATTTTCGGTGTGTGTCGCTGAGAGAAGGGAGGTTGGGAAGAGAGTGTATGGAAGAATGTTGTTTATTGAGAAGTAGGACGGAGAAAAGAAGACGAAGCGTGAGTGAGGAGCAATTACATGTATTCATAAACAGTGGTTTGGTGAGGGAGAGTTGAGTCGAGGCTGTTTGTCAAAGTACCTGACAATGAAACACTCGTAGATTCCCGAGGCTGTAGAAAATTCAAAACGGAGAAAGGGACGTGTGTGTGGAGTTTTTGACTGGAGACGATGTAGTGGTGGAAAGTGTTAAATGTGATTCTTCTGCTTTAATAGATTTGACGTGAATAGATCTGGTTTGCTCTGGTTTGATTTAGTGGATCTACTTGTAGCACCCAGTGAGAAAATACACGCTTCACTTGACTCTTGGCTATGGAACGCGTTCAATTTTATTTCAAAGTTATTTCTCCTCCTCTTCCTACCACTCCTCCTAACCCAAACCACAGTTCCCATCAACTTTCGCTTCCTGTCTGTCTCGTCCCCTTTCAATTCACACCAAATCCTCTCGGCCCAACAGTCTCTCCCTCTCCCAACCCACCAACACCAACCAAAAGGGAAACAAATTGACAAAATTTACTCCAAACTTAATTCCGTGTACTTGTTTCTATTTGAGGTTCATGCTCTTAACTTGTGGTCCTTGTACTATAGCCAAAGATCCCTTTTACACAAACATACCACATACCTACGTTACATATCATATATATAGACACATATGGATATTTCTATGTAGTAGCAATGGAGTCATGGACTATAAATATAAACGGACTCTAGCACTAGTCCATTCTGAGTCTAGGTGAAAGGGAAAAAAGAAGAAGGTGCTGGAACTTACATGGAAAAGTATGTGTTGCGAATTTGCGATAAAGGCTCGCCGTCGACGTCGCGGTGAAACTAATGGAAATTGAAGGCTTTGCTGAATTCCAGTTTGGTTTTTTGGCATATAATGTAGGAGCATTAGTTACAGCCACACATTAAATTGTACAACTCGCTACAATAACCAGTGTATACAAACACAACCAGGTCTTTGCCGCCTACCCTAACTAAGTAAGTAAGTACACAGTCTATGAAGCGAGTCTGTATAAGTACTGTGTGTACACATGGATAAAATGCAACAGTAAGGCCCGGGAAATATATGATGTAAGTAAAAAGGATGAGCAGCGTCATTATTTCACTTGTACATAGAAAACAGAAGTGAATCTCCTCTCATTATGAATTGGTTCTATATCTGGGTGTATGTGTGTGAGTCATGAGAAACACACACACACAAAATACATTAGACTCTCATGCATTTTTAAATTTCTTCACAATTTTATTCAAACTATGTACCATTATATGTACACACAGGCACAGCAAACGATTTTTTTATTTCACTTCACATGCCTTTTTTCCTAGTAGTGTTTGTACTTACATACTTTGCAAATTCCACATTACAAATAGAATATTTCAAGTCATGACTCACAACTATATTTATGTTAGCTCTGTTCTTTTAGTAACGGCAGCTGCTGCAGACTCAAACTGCAATCAACATGTAGCTCTGCAGATTGAAATTGCATTTATGTCTAGAGAAAGGAGAGACGTACTCTGTCTGTGAAAGTAGAGATGAAATTTAAAATTTTTGAAATAAGTGGGATTTTTAACACACATGAAGGAATAGTAGCAGTGCATTGAGAAGCGTATTTTATGTAGTGTGCTAGGTATTACGGTGTACATTTATCCATAAGAACATGTATTGTGCATTATTATATAATGCAAACATCTTATAGTGGTTTTTAGTATGTACATTATGTGATTGCTTGTCTGTGTCTCGTTGTGCCGTTCTTCTCTGAATGAATTCTCACTGGTGTCCTTTCTTGGGAAAAAGCTTAATCGATAAGCATCACAAGACTCTCATCTCGTCCTCCCCTCCTTCTCACAGGTTTCTGTCGGTTTATTTCATTTTTCAAACTATGCTTCCCAACTTCCCAATGTCTTGCCTTTTGCTTTCTCCATTATCAAAATTCTCTCGCTCTGACCTGTATTCTCTTCTTGAATATAGATCTCCTACCTTATTGCTACCATGCACCTACAGGTAGTCATGAAAAGGTTTCCCAAATAGACTCCACCAAAATCAACATTACATTATACACCTCACTTACCACCTTCCCTTTCCGCTCCCTATAGTATTGCTGGGAATTTGTATAGTGGTGTATAATATTTTTTGTTGATTTTTAAAATTTCTTGTGTACATTTTAAAACCCATTAATTCATTTCTTTCAGGCAGGATTTGTTTAAAAATCTCTAACTGAAAAATGTAGGATATATTTTTTATTCTCTGTATTTTGCGTTCGTCTCTGAAAATCTAGAATTGAGTACGAAATGCAGAAAAATGAGTTATAGGTATTTGTGAAAGCAGATTAGAATAATTTTTGTAGTGTTGTAGAAATTAGGAAGAGGTTAGTAAGTTGGAGGTGTGAAATGTTGAAGGTGTGTAAAGTGTGAGGGTGTGAGAGCTTGTGGATTTGTATTTTGTAGGTATAGTTAGTGTTCTTTAGTTTGGGTAGAGAACGGAGTTGGAAAACATCTCTTGAGTGACTGTCTGGTTGTCGGTGTTTGTCTACCTTCCTACTGCGTGATGTGTATTCAAAGAAAGAAATAAGGTCTATGTCTGAGGAGTGCAAGTGGAGAGGGAATGTAGCTTGCTGACTGTTGATGTAAGCACTGACTCTCTCCATTTGTACGCAAAATATTATTACTGTGCATAGTGAAGAGGTTCTCAGCGTATTTTTCTTTCCAAACATTTGCATGCCAAACTACATGGCACACAAAATCGTTTCTGCATTTTTGCATATAGAGTATCTTGGATGTGGCTTGGCTGAACATTCTTCATGGCGGATCATATCTGCTAGTACAGAAAATACTTGAATTTCGACTTATCGTTCACTAAAATCCGCATTCGCAAGTCAACCCTTGCATGAAAAAACAGTCTTCTAGTGCATCTCACTCTCACTACCAGAGATACCTAGCTATTATGAAAAAACGCGATCCACACAGAAACGATTTCAAAACCCAGAAAATTGCTTAGCACATTCAATTTTGCCTGCCTTCTCTACCTCACTCGAAAAACCCACGGTAGTCTTAAGATATGCATAGTAATATAACGTCTTGAAATGGCTTTCCGAAATTTCCTTTTTCATTATACTTTCATTATTATGTTCCTCCACTATTACTAGTACAATATTACTATATAGTATATACACCATAATAGCTTATTTTTAGTGGAAAACTCGGCCAAAATAAGTGTAGCTACTGAAATTATTTTTGTATGCATACAGGTTTTACAATGCAAAGACCTCCTCTAAGGTGTTAGATAATATAATCATATGTTATACTAACAACAACAAAAGGAGCAAGCATGGCTAAAAACTAATTTCAAGGAAAGTTAGTGAAAGGGAAACGTCCAATTTTTCCACCCAGAAAATGAACTGTGTTCTTATGTCATGATATTGCTAATTATTTATATACTGACGAACTCGAACTGAATACAGATATAACCGATAACATTAAGTACTTGTATTGAAGTAAATAGTAGAATAGTATATAAAATAGTTAATATAAAACCATAGCTAGAATAAACATGAAAGTGTGTTTCTACAAAACATCCCTTGTTAGAAATCGCAAATCTGTTGGAAAAATAGACAATAAATTATTCTGTGTTTTCAAAGTAAACAAGTGGTTTAGTATGATTGTATTGATCTGAGTGAGCATTGAAATAAGATAATATTTTAGTGTCTGGAAACTTTTGTGTGTGTTTTCTCCTTGCACAAGGGCAATGAATAAAATTGTTTCGGTTTAGAGTGCGATGAACAACCCAGAAAGAATCAAACCTGGGTTTTCTAAGGAATTCTTCTGGTGGAGCTGGAATTAGTATGGGGCAGTATTTTTGT
>JAQFYB010008191.1:0-10021 GCA_034694085.1 Pogonognathellus longicornis
TTAGTTTTCCGCACTGTCTCATTATTTTTGCAGGTTCGTCGAGTCGTCGTGACAAGCTAGGCTGACTTTAACAGTAAGTTGAGTAGTAAAATTAATTTTATCATCGTCACACTGTGGAATTGTAAAATGGACAACTATCAAGTCCTATTTAATTTTAATTAATTTGACCTCTCCCGATTTTGAGATAACTATCTAAAGTTTTTCAATTGCAATCAAAGCTTCATCCTGAACACTATGTATAGGAACAAAGCTTCATTTAGAGAGATTTGTGATCGAATTTTTAGCGTCATTTACTTTGCCATTTGCTGGACCAACTGTAGGCAGTAGATGGATGTAAAAACTTCATTGATATTGTTTTTTTATTATATTGCAGAGAGTTTTTTAAAACTTTCGGTTTGAACCCTGGAGGGGAACTACGTAACCTTTCTGATTCCAGCTTTCAAGAGAATAGCCAAACATTTTTGAAAAAATGTAATGAAATTGAAAATTTAAATCCTAGTTGGACACTAGAAAAGGTATTTGAAGTAGCGACACGAGATATGAACCTGAATGAAACACAAACCCAAAGCATTAAACGTTTTACTAATGCATCAACGGAGGAAGCATTAACTGAGGTGAACGCCCAAGATGAGACTTCAATTGATAAGCGCAAGACTAGGAAATCTATTGTCACGGCTGAATCACTCCTTTCGTTATTCAAAGAAGCTAAAGATGAAGAGGAGAATAAAACTAATAAAAAGGAATAGTAGAGTAGTAAGCTTTTTTTTACAAAGTTGAAAGCATTAGATACGTGCAAGTAATTAACAAATACAGTGTTTTAAGATTGATAATAAATAGAAGAATGTTTGCGAAATACATTTACAATACATTTATGCACTTGTAATTTCTCAAGCTTATACACTATAAGTTTACTCTAAAATTAGTAGCATACATTTGTATTATTATTTTGCAATGTCTGTGTATTGCTGTAATAATCTTATAATCTCAAGAATGTGTTGAGTAATTAAATGTTCACAGTAAAGGCAGATGCAGATCGTAGTCGTTTTTAGTACATATGGAGAAACGCTACACAAGTATGCAAATAGTCATAAATTGGCATAGTCCAACTTGAGTTTGTTTTTTAAAAAGCATATTATGTCGTTTGGTACGGATCAAACATAAAAAGTACGGTGTAGGCTATAAATAGTTGAATCTAAGGATCAGAATAGATTGGACAATTGTCAGCCACTAGTCGCGAACAATCAAACAAGTTTTAAATGCCTTCATTTCAGCAATAACCACAATCACAGGTATACTATACTTTTTACAAATATAGCAGACAAATATTATATTGTAAGTTTGTGTTTTTTCCAGTTAAATGTACTGCATAAAATTATTAAATAACAATTTATTGTATAATTACCTATGTATTTTCTTGGTTTTGCTAAAATTATAGACATTTTGCTGTAAGATGCAGCGGATAGGACTGTTGGACACATGGACCTACTTTACCATATTAGTGCTGATAGGATCATCCAGATGTAAGGAACCAGCTTTAGCTGTGGAGTACATACATGGAATAATAGAAAATGCAGATAATAAGATTAAGGGATCTCCAATTTTTTACGAGACTTACGTACCAATGTTATTTGAATACACATTGCCTGAATACAGTGTTTCATCTTTGGAATTAACAACATATCGAACTGTTACGGACTACACAGGTCTATGTGACAAATCTAAATTCGACAACAAATGTCCCACTTGGTATTACATGGACACTATTCTTCGAGATCAATTTAGTCCCAACCTAACATGGTGGTTGTCTGCAAAGAATCAGTCCACTTCTTTATCTAATCTAGAAGACAATTTTTTTTGCAATAGTATCGAAACACATTTCTCCAATTTTACTATCACAACAACCGAGGAAATCAATAATTACTTGTTGAAGCTCAAAGAATGTCCAATGAACGATGAGTTGTTAAGTAAAACCGATATACCGAATTCATCAAGAGTACTTCAAGATTACTACGACGAAATGTCTCGCAATACAGGAGAAGCGTATTGGTTTCTTCCATCTAAAGTGGACGCTGCAGCTTCTTTAAACATGCAATTGGCAACCTACGCAATATTCCTACTAAACCAATACATGGAAAGCAATCGTTGGAAGGAAATTTTCCAGCAATGCAAATCAGGAAAAATTCCATCGTCCATAATCAGTGAAACTACTTTAGCATCCCAACTTAAAAAGCTTCAATCTAAACTAGCCTTGAAAAACTCTAAACTATCAATTCCTGTCACTGACATCAATACTTACTTTAATCAAACTTTAGCAGACTGTGTTTTTACAAATGATTCAATGATTCTTCGTGTTCTGGTTCCTATCAGATCTAATGTAAACCATTACGGTTCATTTGTTTTTCAAGCCGTTCCTTTTGTGAATGAGAAGAAAGAGATTTGCTTTGTCTCGGATATCGATAATAATCAAAATTATTTGTATGAAAAAAACAAGAAGTTCATGAAAAAATCTAATTGTAAATCAAATGAGTTGTGCAAAATCAACGCGTTTGAATGGTCATTTATAGAAGATGCCTGTGTATATAGCTATTTAGTGGGAAATCATTCTGTGTCTACGAGCAGTGTTAACAATCTCTGTCCTCTTAAATGTTTGCCCTCATTTTTACCCGAAAATTTAATTGTGCAAAAAAATTCCTCCGATACTGTTATCCTTGTTAGCGGAAATACCGTAAATTTTACCCTCAAATGTGACAGTGGATCTGCCGACACTTTTACTACTGCAAATTATGGAGCCCTGAAAGTTGTAGTTCCTTGTGGCTGTAAAATTATTTACAATTCAACAGATTATTTCCGGAGCACTACCCCATGCACAAATGAAAAGGCTATTAAGCAAATTCTTCCCAACACATGGAGGAACTATGAGAATTCAGCGACTTCAGATTATGATCTAATTACTACCGCTAGGACCGCTGTCCCTAAAAACGAAGATGCAGCAACACAATCGACAACTAAAGCAAATTCTTATGATGTACCTACAATAGAACCACCTCACAAAAATGAAATTCCTGATGTTAATCCCCATATATATTATGTCAATAACAGTGGCTCAACCACCTTATTCACCATTGTGTTTCTCGTGTTAGTTGTACTGTCTGTTTTAATCGGAGCTCTGAACTACAAAATACGCAGTTTGGAAAATAGATTACATAGGAAAAACTCCAGTAGGTCTGATGATACTGCTTGCATAATGAATGGAGAATTTTATGAAGCAAGCTCTATATAAAGTTTTCATTAGTTTCGCTATGTACACCTAATAGCATGATTAATAATATGTGTAGTGTAATTAATTTTAAAGAATTCAGTTTTCCCTATTACCATTTCTCAAAATACATATTCATTGATACCATATACTTAGGTTATACTAAATAAGCTGCATACCTACCTACATAGGTCCATGTTTCACATGTAATTATTTTGAATAGAATAATATTGCACTTGCATGAAAAATTTCATCCAAGTAATTAGAAATATATCTGTCTGTGAATGTAAATATTTCATTCATTTTGTTAAAAAATTAAAAAAACAAGTTACTCTATTCAAAAACTCGAAATTGCGTATATAATTAACTTAATCTCTTAAACTAAATAAGTTTCGATTGGATTTCCTGGGGATTTTATATGAAAAACAACATTCATGGATCATTAATAGTTAATGACAAAAACAATTTACAAGGCTTATTTTCAGAATCATGGAAATTGCATTTGTATTATTCATAAGAGAGAAAGAGTCAAGCAAACACATTAGTAAATGTAACTGTACATACTTCTGAATTCTAACCTTATTTAGTAAGATTTTACAATTTTTAATAACTATCTATTGGTATAATAATTAGGAAAACTTTCTCTCAACTGCGATGTAGTATCTAGGTAAAACATAATAAAGGAAATAAAAAATAAGATTACTGCTGCGTATTCCAGAAAAGATTTTAAGGGAGTATTTCTACTAATCAACTCCGGCTTTTTGGAGCAACATTCGTTAGACCAAGTTAATTTATTTTCACTTAGATAATGCCTCTGATTGTGTCTTCTCTTTGGCATTCTGCTTTTATTCCCTCGTGTGACATGACACCTGAATAGATAATTAGTCTGTATACCGACACGGGGTTTTCGTCTTCTCCGATTCTTATTTCGGTGCTCTTGAGTATCTGTAGTTTCGTGATGACTATCGCATGATGTATTATCCTCCTGTTCGGATGATGATGTTGGTGAAATCACTGAAATTGAATCTTTGTCATTTTCTACTTGACTTTTAGATAGTAATTTTAATTTTTTGACATGTTTAGTAAGATTTCTCAATTTTCCCTGGAACGATACACCATTGGAATGCGATTTTCGATATTTAAGAAGTTTTAATAATGTGGAGGAATTCCGTCTCCTTGTAAGCCTTGTATTATAATAAGACGAAGAGCTCACTCGTTGTAAGTTTTCAACAGTATTGGTAAACTTAAGCTTGGATTTTAAAAGATATTCTAAACAAACGGTGTAAGCCAAATTGGAACTTTGGTCGCCCGTTCCATTTCCATATTTGTAGCCTAAATTACTCACGATTTCTTCTTCAGTAATGTCTGCATCTCCTATGCCGGTTTGAGTCAGATCGGGAGGACTTTCATTCCTAGGATTTCTACGATCACAAGCTACGAAATGTTAAAATTTTAACAATCTGTGTAAGTTTTTTCTCTCAAAGGACCTAAACATTAAGTGCTATTTGCACGTATAATTGTACATGATGTATTGATGTATGTATTATTAATTACCATCAAGTTTGGCATATATCTTTGATCTGGCTATTAACCCTGGAACTCTGTCCCATAACTCTTCTAATTGCACTTGAGTAAACGGCTTGTTTTCAGAATCACTAGATGGGTTTGGAAATCTTTCCAGTTCATGTAAGCCATCAGAATCAGAAACCTATTTCCAGGAAAAAAGCTATAGGTATTGCTTGTAGATTGTATAGGTACAGATATAAAAATAAGTAACAAAAGTACACAACTGTTTAAAGCTTAGATAATCATTGCATTAAAAATTGCTATCTTTGCGTCATAAATATGTAATTGAGTTTGAATGCTTTTGTTTGAAATGTTGATAATAAAAAGAGTTTACCTGAAGTGGAATAACTTTGTTTTTAAAAGTTAATGCCATATTAACTTTTGCAATCTGTACTCTGAGTTATTCCAAAACTCCTGCATTTTTCTTAACATCATTTCTTATCTGATTGTAAATATTTTCTCATTGTTGCACTTGCAACTGACCTATATTCAAGGTTTGCCAAATGCACACAGTATTTTCTAATAATAAACGTAAACAATAATTTACAAAATGTAACTAAAAGACTTTCTTTTCGAAAAGAAAATACTAATAATACCATGCATACTCTTTAGTCCATATCACAAATTATTTGACTAACATTCTCAGTATTATTATTTATGTTCGTTCTTTACTTTGGCCTTGTATTCTAAACAAGGTGGTTCCATGGCTACTTAGATTACTCAGACAATGTTTTTAATCATTGCAAGATGATGACATTCTTTTCTTGAAATGTAAATGATATTAATTTTTGAGGATTTACATACAAACTTATACATATGACAAACATACACATTATTATACATGTTCGTTGATTTAACAGTAGTTTTGAGGTATGCACCATAATAAGCAAAAAACACAAACATGTCATTTAACTAATATGCATTTAGGTACGTAATTTGTATATCATATTAGAATATCATAAACATAAATCCAAATCTGTACTTCACAGACGAAATGCACCTAGGGTTTGATGGCAATAAATAGCTTATCTGTAATGAAAAACACTATAGAAATTTTTAAATGCTCATCTTTATCCAATCAAGTCTGTATAGGGCAAATAGGATATATTATGCTTGTATAATGGTGATGATTATTTTATATCATTCGAATAAATAAAGTAAAATTCATCCTTCATCTCAAGCTATCAAATAATTATTGTGCTTTATTTTACATGCAAATGAAATGAAACGTTATGTTAATGCCAATGCAAATTATTAACAAAAATAAATAATGCTAATTATCTAAAATAGCCCAGGTCATTATTAATTGTTAGTACACATACAAATCCCTAATTAAAAGAACAATTTCTAATTGTTTCGGCTTTTAACCACAATTTAAATCATCTTCATGATCATTTAACTAAAGATGTCCATATGAGAATAAAGTTTTAGACTAGAGTGCACATACACAGATTTCGCAGATAGTTGGATGTTCTCGCTGGACAAAAAAAATCTGCCTGGACAAGTCATCGTTTGTTTAAAAGAGGGAATGAGAGTGTAGAGAAGCTTTTGCAGTCCTACAATTTCCTGGCAAAAAAGAGTAGGATTTTGACGGCAGTGCAACTGCACTCAAAATGGTAATCGCTTTTGCATCAACTCAAATAGGATTGTGCTACGGTGATGCTACATTCACTCACCCATTTCGTTCATCCAAACATTTTTGCATCCACGAAGCGAAACCATTAAAAGGTTCGTCAATAATAATGTCAATAGTTTGTAACAATGACGGAAGTGTTAATCAGGTTATCAATTGCATTACCAGTTACATTAAACTACTACACACATGATGAAATAATCCTGTACCTCTATGTAACTTTTTAGTACTTCCGTACATCAATATAAACTTTAACGAATATAAGTACCTATGTATAATGCGTACTATGTGCAAATCATTTGACGAGTGCATTGAAGTAAGTGAATCATTAACTTGTTGTTCAAGAAGCACACACTAATCAATAATGACATAATGAGTATAACAAAAAATGTATTGTGCTGTTGTTAGTTTGGCAATATCTTTTATTCAAATGCTTAACAAATGTAAATGAATGCAAAGGTTTGTTAACCTAAAGCTAAGTACAAACTGCTTCATTTGTTTCTAACCTTTGGAATGTACTCAATTTAAAAGCTGAATTTCTGCTGAAGACATTTTTGAGCCAGAAATTCTTCATTTATTCATACACACACCAATAATCTAACTGCCAATAATCTACTAAACCTAATTATTAAAAATATAATAAATCTAATAAAATAAATGTAATATATTTCTGATGTTACATTTATTCCAACAATAAGAGTTTGATTTTTCGATAAGTTGAAGTTAGTAAATAGCTTAAAAGTTTGTGTTTTCGAAACTTCGAATGCTGGAACATAGTACCTATAAAGTTTAATTTTCCAAGAGAATTAAAAAATGTAGCATTGGTTTGAAGAATTATATATAAAAAGCTCATTTCATTTAGTGCTAAAGTCCAGTTTTCCATTCTATTTGTATCCACATTAGTACTTAATACAGTTTATTTATAAAAGTATAGATTATGAAAAATGACCTCTTGGGGTACTCCTGCATTTACCCCCGAAATTTGATCCACTAATTTTAGTATGTAGTTAAAAAATGTGCCGATACTTCATGCATACATATGGATGAAATAATACACGTATGCAATAAGTTTGAAAAGTACAATATTTTGGTATGTGTATATCATTATAAAATATACAGATCAAACGTTCAATTGCAGTAGTATTTCTAACGTATACTGAATACGTGTTTTTATATCTTAAGTACAAGCCAATACCAATCTATATAGATTTCTTATAATTGCTTACAGCTTTTACATCAAAAATCTAAAGATTTTCATTGCATTAACAAAAATCATGTAGCACTTTTACAAGTTAAAAAATGACAAAAAAGTTATTTCCACACACTATCTGTATATACAATTGTGATTGGAAGATGTACATAATTCTACTCAACATATTTGTCGAAAGGAAACATTTTGGTATATTAGGCGTTAATTGTATGTCTTTGATTTCCCTCACATCATCTGCATCATCACATCACATAGATAGAATAGAATCTATAGAAGAATCACATTACACCCTTCTATCAAGAAGATTATTACGTAGTTTGGTGCTTCTGCTTGTTGCTGAATGTGAGCTAAGCATCAAGAAATGAGTAGAGCAAGAAAAATGAAGAAATTGTGTGTTTCTGGAGTCTGACTGAAGTGTTGGATGGAGATGTCGGGATTCGGGAATTGTGGTGCATTAAAGAGGGAGAGCATCAGAAGAGCGTTGCAGCGATGCAAAAGGTTGAGTGTTGGTGTTGCAGTGCATTGAATTGTGTGTGAGTGAAGGGAAGCTTTGTGTGGAGTAGGATCTCCTGAATGTATGCAAGTCAAATTGTGGTACGAAGGAGATCGGTGTGTACTTATATGGGCATCGCATGCCAACTTCAGACTTCAACTATGCCGTGTCTGGCGTGGTGGTGGAGTCGTCCTCTTGTGTGTGTCTGTGTCGTGTGTGTGTGTGGGCAATTTTGGTGTGAGGAAAGTGTTGACAATGGAATCTGGTTCAGTGGTTGCTGTTGCTGTTGCTGCTGTTCGTAGCAGCTTTCGGCTGCACATTTCCGCACAGTCCGGTTGGTTCCCTCGCTCGGCTCTTTTTGGTCGTGCAATGGGATCAAACTCTCTTCCCAACCACACTTTGCGGACTCCAACAGTTCCTTTTCTGCAAGGACAATATACTCAAAATAAAGACTCTCTACACTCAAACACACACTCAAATCCCTAGTTCTCTATGCGTTATACACACACACTACACACACACAATCTCTCTGTTTCTCCATACTCTTCCCTCTATTCAGAATTCTTTACACACAACAACCCTTAGTTCTTTGCCTCACAATTTCTTCAAAGCTTTATTCTATGCACAAATAAATGTTGTGGTTACTACAACAGGAATATTTCTTTTGTTTTTTCTGCTAAGCTAAGTGTAAATTTACAAATTCAGGAAGATGAGTACGAGATACAATGGAAGTTTTATTAAGCTCATATTTTTTAAGCTCATTTATTACTTAAATGCAAAGACAATAGAACATTTTGCTGGAAATAAGTTGGAT
Organism: Pogonognathellus longicornis; assembly: GCA_034694085.1. NCBI lineage: Eukaryota > Metazoa > Arthropoda > Collembola > Entomobryomorpha > Tomoceridae > Pogonognathellus > Pogonognathellus longicornis. The sequence continues at coordinate 8,973 of JAQFYB010008191.1, forward strand.
TATTAATGCATTGTAGGTCTTTTATGTTGCTGATTCTTATGTTCTGTGCAGTATTTCCTATGTTGTATACACATAGATGAATTTGGTTAAGTATGAGTACACAGGGAGAAGTGGAAACACAAGCTTTTTGTGCAGTCCAATATCCTTGCAAGTGAGAAGTCTAATGGTTACCAAGCAAAACTGCGCAAGTTATAACAACAGTATTGCAACAAGCAAACGGGTGTATTTACTATTACATAAACTACAGTTTGTATAGTCCTCTCGTTGTAGTAACGAAAAGGATAGTTTGCATCGTTTTTTCATGCTGTAATAAGCTGCTATTTTTATATAGGCAAAGGTTAGGTGAAAAACTATTCTATTTCCTTCAGGGTAATTTTGATACAGTTATAGATACATAGTTAAAGTTTAGTAGCTTTGAATTTGGAAACTATTATTTATGTCTTTTTGTTCGTTATTAGTTTATGTCTAAATATATAACAATATACCTAAGTTGCCTACCTAAGTTCTTAAGTGTCTGTGTCTGATTGCAGATTATTTGCCCAAAATAGTGTGTATCTGTGTATAGATTTGTGTAGAAAAATAATGTTCATGTTTTAGGATTTATTGGATTTTTGCTTTCGATTCGTTGCGATGTTATCTGAACTGTCCACTATATAACTAAAGCTAATATCCTTATGTTCCTGCACGGATGCAAACATCAATAAGTTGTCGTATCTCTTGTGTATGATTAAATATTTTCGTCCCAGTCTCAGTGTAGTACTTGCTTTGTAAATGATTCATGCAGATAAAGCTCTGTTTACAATCTTAAATAATACAAAGCTCTACAAAAACTCAAGTTTAAATTAAAAGCTTTCTAGACTTTTCTATTCTTTTATCTCTCACACTACGATACGAACGAGTATCGTGTGTTCAGTCGAACAACTTTCCAAATCTCACAGCTTCCTAACACTTATACAAAGATAAAGATAAATGTAATACAGGGTCTTCAATAAGTAACGATACGTGCATTAGCCCTACTCAAACTCCCACACTCGCCTATGCATTAAATC
>JAQFYB010008192.1:0-10020 GCA_034694085.1 Pogonognathellus longicornis
AAAACATTGATTCGACCCAAACAATGTATTATGCATGGTATACAACAAACCTAGTATTTGTAAGGGCCTTGTTTATATGCTATTAGTGTATAAGTACTTTAGTAGATTGGATGTATAGACAATGCCGATTTCGTGCCTACATGTTATACGTAATCTATTACACTAATTGTCTTTGCACAAATACTGTCATAATTACAGACATTGAGCGAGATGTGCGAAACACGGCTACAATTTGCGACGATTTGCATCCGAGTTACACAGACAAATGCTATTGAGTTGATCATGATAATGATGATGATGAAGCATTCATCACTGATTCAGTAAATATATCCAAAATTAATCATTCCTGACTACAGGAGAATATGTTCTCAGAATGTCGACACACGTAATGAACGAGCACTATTTTTAATTTTACACATTCCATTACACACAAAACAGAGGGAACAAGCATTAACTACTAGGATAGGAGTAATCGATAATGCCTAAAGAACCTATAAGTACCCGTAATATTTCTATATAACCCCGAAAAGGAGATATTGAATGTGTTATGTAGCTGTGAAATAGAATCATGAGATTAGTATACAGACTATACAACACACAGATGAATAAAACTACTTTTATGAAGAAAATGCAATAAACACCCATGTTGGATCTGCAAAATTAAAAAATTTATGCTAACGTGCACAAGAAAACCATTAATGTCATGTTGACTATTTATTGTATCTACAGATGCTACGCTATAAACGCAGATCAAATGAGGGATATCTCTAGAAGTCTATTGTCAACAAGCTATAAAATAGACGGAAAAGCTTTAGCAGCAAATTCGCAATATTGCACCCTCCCAGTCTGTCATATCCACAGAGGATTATAGATATCACTTTAAATCGATTTTCGTTTAATTCTTCACTTTCTCTGTAGTCATGTTTTGTTACATTCCCATAACTGCAGCAAATGATAGTACGCTAACGATTCTTAGCAGGGCAATATTATGCAATGTATAAGTAAAAGTAGTACAACATTATTCATTACAGTACTATGCAATGCATCAAACATTTTCCAATAAATTTTTTATATTAGTAACCCTGTTCTCTGAAAGTTCTCTGAAAACAGATGAAAATATTATATACAAACGTAATGTCGTTGTAAATTGCTTTCACCTACTTAATCTAACAACAAAATCACATTAAAAGTGACCTACAAAGTTTTTCAGAGGTTGGTTCCTGTGACTCTTGTGTCGGAATGATTTGCATAAAACCTCTTATAACTTGTACCGTAAAACTTTGATTAAACGCCCGGCCTTTATTTATAAAACTTAATTCTACCCCGGGACTTATTTGTAAACTTCAGTGCTACTCCCAGCGCTTTATTTGTAGTCAGTGCTACCCTTGGCGCTTATTAGTAAGATAAAAAATTGTCAAGTTCATGTTTTATAGCTCATATTTATTCAAGTGAAAGCAACATTCAATATAAGTCTGTTTTCCAATCGAGAGCTCTCTAAAGTCAAATGTGTTCAAGGACTCACATAAGAAATTCAACCCTTTTTATTGAAATAGGCTTATTTTTTATGCACACTCATTTATACCGGGCGTTTATTTGCTGAAATTCAGTTTACCCCCGGCGTTTATTCGAATAAGTGCCGTCGTTGGCTTAAACACTGGAGTTTAATCAAAGTTTTATGGTAGTACTATTCTACTGCATCGATTAAAGTGCCTGTTTGTTTACCAGGAATACAAATTAGTAGTAATTAACCATTAATCACAAATGCGACTCTTGCCGAAGTCACTCTCGTAGACTGGAGCAAAAAGTGTAGGAAAATAGTTTTAGAGCTATTTAATGGGAACAGTTTGTGTTTTAGTATACTGGGTGCGTGAATGTGTCATTTATAATGAAGGCTATATAACAATGAACATTTATTGTATTTACTAATGTAGCTTAAAGCTTAATGTGTGTACTACATCCAATTTGGCATGTCATGGACGTGTAGTACGACAATTTACTTGCTTACTCTGCTATCTGCCCAAGCTTTCTACATTACTATACACCACATCAAATTAGATTGGATGAATACATTAGTGTAAGTACACTCTAAGCTATATACACATGCATATGCAAAATAAAACTGTCTTGTGTACACCAGTTAATGACTTTCCATGTCTAAAATAGTATTGCAATGTCATAATCATTTTGTTTTCATATCGTTTCGTCTTGCTTACTAAACAGACAGAAATGACAATTTTCTCTTTTATGAGCGTATCAAGCCGTCATATTAGTGCGTCATGGAGAGGCTACAGTGATAATAATAATGTGAAGGCGGCCACTCTCTTTCTCAGTGTTAAATCCATTACATTGCCATATACTCCCACCAAAGTCACCCGCCGTAACATAACAGACACAACAACTATAATAAAAGTAAAATTGTTCTACTTAATATTCAGCTTTTCTCATTATCATCATTACACACATGCACATGCAATAAAGATCCCTATCTCTCTAAGCGAATCTCAATCTCAAACAACTTCTGGCGATGGCGATACAACATATTTTTAGAAGACATACCGCCCATAACCCTGTCCTAGATATTATTCATTACACATTATGTCATTGTCATTAGATTCTATCAAGAAAACATTCAATAATGCACATAAAATTTAAATCATAAAATTACTTGTAGTTTGAGCATTTTCGTTTTTTTCTCTATAGTACACAGAAAACATTAAAAATTCTGTAAGAAAAATTATACCTATGATACTTGTACTTGGAATGACATACGCAAATTGGCATAGTAAGTACATATAACGCAATTATCAGTGTTAAAGTAATCTGTCTGGAGTCTACACTAAGTTTACACAAACCATAAGTAATTCTTGTAATTAATGATCGTGTATATTATCTCTTAAATCATGTCTAGCTGTTTCAACCGCAATGAATACAATACTTGAGAAATTAGTATGCGTTAGTGAAGAACTTGTGAGAAATGTTCTTAACAATTCATATTTGTATCTGGAAATTAACAACAAAGTTTAATTTTCCGTTCCTTGTTTAGCAATTCTCTTGATTTAATTCTTGGAACGTACATACAACAACGCATCGTTTCACAACGCCTACACGAGACTTGCTGAGTACATTACATGAGAACATTCATGAAAACATCTTTCGCTTAATTCTGAGCAATATACCAGGGCTAGAGATGTACATGTAGGTAATAGAGTTAGATACATATGCAGTGTATCGTATCAGTTAGGTCAAGACTCGAGACAAAATTCTATTATAGTGTAACATGCTGCTGCTGCAATAAATAATTCAATTTTAACGTTATGCATTTCCTACGGGACTATGAATGAGTAAAACTAGAGCACTCTACTTAATACTTACAGTGTAAAAGATATACACACAGCAATAATACATGAGAAGATAATAATTATGAACAATCGTAATGAGCTGTATGTACTGCACAGCAACATAACATGCTGCATTACTTTTTACAGTAAGTAAGTATCATAATGCTGCATACTTATCGTTAAAACTGTTGCAAAGATACTTCGTAGTACTTTTGTGCCGTAGTAGTCACAATGTACGACTATTATAAGATGCTTCATTTCTTACATGAATCATTCGTCTTTCCTTTGCCGTCTAAAATGTACTTTGACTTTTTCCGCACACTCAAAACGTGTACAAGTTTTCAGGAGAGAGATAACTCAAGTCGAGCTCAAACGGAGAAAGCAAACTTCTTTGAACATGCATAACACACACGATAATAAAAGAAAAGACGAGAGCACTGTGAATTGAGTCCTTTACGTTAGTATAGCTGTAAAATACTACATGCTTAAGCAGTGTACTGTGCATATGTAGGCAAAGCCGTGTCCAGAAATATTTCTGGGAGGGCAAAATCCTAACATAAGATACAAAGTTGGTGATTATTGCACGCACTGATAAAAATTTCACTGTTTTTTGACAGTTTACGGCAAAACGATTTCTCAATCTCAAATTGTAAAAGTTTCTTGGTAAATATTGCACTATTAATGCATTACATATGTATTGACAATGACAATTAAAATATAATTAAATTAAATTATAAACTATACAATCTACAACAGACTGACTATCTGTTTTGAGATTTCCGGCCCACCCACCCCCTGTATACGGCCTTGCACATAAGGTATCTACGAAATACAAATGCAAGTATCAAATTCATGTATGTTGGTAGTTTTGTAGGTACAGAGTACTTATTTACCGTAGTATTCTAGCTTGAGTAGGAAATACGGTAGTTTTAGAAGGTAAGTCTAGTTTCTGATTTCAATTTCCCTTTCACTTGTGTTATGTTGTGTGTGCCAAGTTTGCACACAAGAAGCAGAAATTGAGAGAGAACGTTGTGCAGTAGTGTCCGGGATTAAGTTGCATGGACATGGACAAGCGAAAGTACAACTCTAGATTTTAAATAAGCTGCACCAAACACATTCTGGGCTACTTATACAAAGTATTCACAACACAACCCACCAAATGGATACGTCTGTATATAAATGTCTCTAGGTATATCTCTAATGTGTGCTCACTCTCATGCATGCTCTGTGTGTGGAATTGTGCTTATCTTTATTTATACTGTGTAATTTAGAAATGTACAATACAATACAGTCTCATATACCTGATGTGTACAATACAAGTATACCTAAACCAATACCTATTTACCATTTACTAGCACAAGTTGTACTTACGACTAAAGCACAACACATGAAATGAAACTGAGTAGAATACTCCAAACACTGCTTTGTGTGCTTATAGACTATTTTGCTGCACGAAAGAGTCTAATACAGTGATACAACATACGTAGGTATTGAACTATGATATTTTTTTCAACCATCTTCATGATATGCAATGCAAAGGAAAGGCCTACAAGGCAAGGTATCCTTAAACTCAACGAAACACTCACAAATGTATAGAAAGTCGATTTATACAATGCATTGATGTCTATGTACGTATGTGCATGTTCTTTTGTATTCTATGTACATAGATATCTACAAAGAAAGATTTCTTTTCTTCTTGCTTTCTATAGTAGTAAAAGTACACACTGTACAGTGTAGCTTTTTGTATGCAATGTATGTACCTATTTGTATTACATAAAGAGAGATATTGTATGTAGCTATGTGTGTATTTCCATGTGTATAAGAGTAATAGAAAGTAAGTGTATGATGATGCGGTAGTAGTGTTGTTTTGTCATGCACTGAGCTGGTTGTGGGATGTTGGACGTCGGCACGTATACGGTGTGACTTGACTCGTGCTATTTGTGTTGGGATGTTATGGCATTGCAATGCAAACAACATGGCAAACCACAAAATCATAGATCCCCACTCTCCGTTGCATTGAATAGCATTTAATTATAGATTTTAAATTGGAGTCGCTTGTGATCATGCTCCAGTTTAAGTTTGAGCTATTTACAGACATGAGAAAGTTAATGGCAACTTTCCCTTCGACACTGGTTTGATTTCACTTTGCCTCGGTTAGTTTAGCTGAAACTGAGATCTGGATGCATGTGATGTTCGTTCCGATGTGTCCCTGCTCTAGTATCTCTCTTTCTGTTCAAAACAGAGAGTTTGACTCTCGGAGATCGAGAGAGAGTGTGTAATGTTCATCCAAGTCACTTTAGTTTCACCAACTTTCCCGGACTCTTGTTGTAAGCAAACTTACATTGCAATGGCAGTGTAGCAAAACAATACTTATCTTTTGTAGCATTGCTCGTGTCGACTGTGGGTGAGAGCCCTGGTGTAGAATTCTCTAGTTCCTCACTCCGTAGGACTTAGCAAGTATAAATAATACCTAGACAGAGAGTGTCGACTCAAGTAACGGAGCCAGACTGTGCACAGAAATCTTCTGCTGGGCTGCATTACACTCCAATATCCTCCTGTACTTTACTTATTGGATTCCATACCCTTCTCCTTCTTCTCTCAGTCTCTCTCTCTCTCTCTGTCTTAGTCTTTGCCCACTCTTTGGTTTTGAATCATGCACTAACAATAAGAAGGATGTGTTACGAATTTAGAACCTTTCAATCCTATAGTATCTGTTTCTGTAGGGTGCTACTATGTCTTGTAGGTCTTCAAGAGTACTTTGTCTTGTAGTTACTATAGGTATTGATGTTTTGCTTCATTATTGGGATTGGGACACAGATATATGTACACAGTTCTGTCATGGACGTGGTGGTATGTACTACTAGTAGTAGTACGAAGGAATGTCAGGGAAAAGCAAAACTAAGATTCCATTGGACTTGCCATACTTTTGTGGCAAAGGAACAGTGCCATACCAGCCGTCACCGACCATCTTATTATAGAGTTAAGTTTAGCAAAATGAAATCAAAATGAAACTCTCACAGACCAACTCGCAACGTGTGTCACTTAAGATAGCTATGTAAAGAAAGACACTTTCTGTCTTAAACTTTCAACTCAACACTTAATTCTTTTCAACTCTTTTGCCGTGAAAACGTTTATTCATGTATCGCTAATATTTTAATTATTGATGAAACAGGTCTTCCCAATCCATGTCCTCTTCTCAGTAATCTCAGACAGTGTTATAACACTTGAAATATGGATATGATCACAAAATGTAGAAAAAATTTGTCTAAAATTTATAACATGGCACTGTTTAAATCAATTAAGCTGTAAGTAATTCCAATTAATTATGCTTTAATTTCAAGAATTAACAATAAAACGTCATTCTTCTGTGACCACAATGTAAGACTGTATAATAAGTAAAGATCAGCTTGGCAATTTCAGCTTATGTAATGTATTCCCATAATAGTACATATATACCGTGTGTATGAGTTGCATTTGTAGCATAGATCACTTACCTAGGTAGTGCATAGTGTAGGTAGGCACTTACCAATTATGCACATCGTATAGAGAGGGAAGTGGCTTAGGAATACGGGGAAAGGCTGTAGCTGTACTATGTACTTGTAGCAGGTGTTGAGCTTAGCACATGGAAAGTTAAGAGTGTCATTTGCGGCTGGAAAACATTCTGCTAGTATTTGTATATATCTTTTCTGGAAGGATTCCTATTGTGTTGAGCTGATTTTCAGAGTAAAGCCTCTCCATTTCCGTAAGGTTAGAATTGAATCTCAGAGGTCAACGGGATGACTGTATAGGTAGTCTTGTTGGTAGGATTCCATCGAGTAAATCCCTGGATTACACTTATTCTTGGAATAGGAAGAAGTGTCTATATAGTAGGGGTAAGCATAACATAACCGTATCGTAGTGTAGTGTAAGTGTAGTGTAGTACCTCCTCCCTTAAGACTTTAACAAAAATATATATTCTACACTATTATACTATTATTTGGATGTTTGATAGTATTATGTGTGTTCAGAGTTCACATTGTGTGTAACTGTAACTGTTTTCTGGTGTAGTACTAGTAGTAGTATTACATATGTATTGTACTACACAGCTCTATGTATATTCCTTGGTGGTATAGTAATAGTCAGCTTAAGCAGGTTGATCTTACAATTTGAAACTGCTCTTTGGAGACGAGAAAAGATGTATTTACCCTTAATACACATTTGCACTCGTACATTCACACTCGACATAGTAGTGTGGATTTATTTATGTATATATAGAGCATTTGTAAGAAAATAGGAGTCTAGGAGAATGTATGTAGTGTTATTATTTGGATGTAAAAGTATTAGCTACCTACCTATGCGGAATATTCATTTCAATCAAAGTGGATACATTCATTTCACTTACTTACAACAACTATAGCCATTTTGCGAGGAAAGACAGGGAGAAATAGGGAAGAGAGAGCGAGGTAGTTTAAGTTAATCCTCTTTAGGGAATGAAAAGGAAAAAGGACGACAGAACAGATCATATAGAAAAGACCAGTGCATTGCATGGAGCTTCATTGGCCATTCATTGCTGGGAAATTGAAACTTTCGCCCTCGGTGCACAATTCACTTAACAACTACAATATTACATTACAGCACACATCGGCTGACTATTGAGAAAATAACTAGAAAAAAGTTTGTCTTGAGGGATTGGTTCTTTTTCTGTGCAAAAACTATTTTTGTATCCGCGGGTGCAACACCAGAGTGCAATACAGCCAAGTCTGCAGAATTTACAGGAAAACTAAAGCAGTTATTCTTACGCGGAGTAGGTACTTTTTCTTTATGGCCAGAATGAATGCTTCGATTTTGGATTAGTTTTTCTGCTGTGGATAAGATGGATTGTATAATATGTCATTCTTATTACTATTTTCATATCCAGCCTTGCATTTTTAACGACCAAATTCAAAACCTTTTCCTCAGCAGCGTGCCAAATGGTTACACTTTTACCAGTAGGTCAGAGGTAATACAAGTACTAACAATGTAGGTGGCTGTAGGTGAAAAATGATGAAACAAGAAACAAAAGAGTCTTTGTAGTGTTAACGAATTTTGGAAAGAGGGAAGTCAAGAAAGAAACAAGAAAATAGAATGTCATCCATAATAAAACGGAGCACCATGTGATAAAGTTTCTACTTGGCTGTCGCTAGTATTTCATTCAAGGAGTAAAGTGTAATAAGGGCAGAAAGGAATCAGAACGGAACGGTCTTCCAACATGGAGGCTCATGCTATAAGTCACTTTGCTACTATTAGTTCTCTAACTCCTGTTGACAGCAATACAAATACCTAAATCCAAGGGTGACTTCTGAAAAAATTATTTCGGTCCTAAATAAACAACCAGTTCTTTCTTTAGTATTGTTTTGTTGTAGCACTGTTTGTATGTTGTGTCGACATTGTCGTATTGTTGTAAGTATAGTATACGTAATCCACATCAAAGAAAATATCTAAACCATGCACTGATGTATAGGCAAGGCATGCATAGGCGTAGCCAAGATTTGATTGAGGGGTGGGCAAAATCCCTATACGAGGTAAAATGTGCTTATTATCGCGTGTAGTGCAAAAAATTCAGCTAATTTGAGCCAAACTCAGCCAAAAATGCGTAAGATTTGCAAAAATAAGTAGCTCGAAAAATTTCATGATCGCGATTTTGTGTACAAATTGCGGTTAAAACGAATACGATACAAATGACCTTAAATCGATTACGGTTAAATAATCTCGTTTTGGGATTTCGTGGGGGAGGGAATTTCACCCTTGTCCTCTGACTACGCCCATGGAACTACGTAAATACAATATTGGGAAGTTGTCCTGAAAAAGGGAGAAAACAATACTACTTACTACGATCCTTTGTCGCAATGTATTCGAATCTAGATAAATCAAGATAATTAGAACAAATAGTTATATCTTTAAGTTTTCGTCGCCTGTATATTTAAAGAGTCCTTAACAAGACCACTAAGCACCCTAACTGAATTAAGAGTGATTGCTGAGGCCTTGACAAGTACCTATTTGAAATAAAAGTTATTTCTTAAAGAATTCCACTCTAGCGTAAAATGTAAATTACTTTTTCTCATTTAATCTTTTTCATATGAATGTAATTGCATGGAATGAATGAAAGTGTAAGATTCTTTTTTACTGTATGAGCAAATGCAGTAGGTACATATGCTCTTCCATGCGGATTTAATTCATTTTTAACAAGAGAAATAAAATCAGCATATTATACGCAGACTAAGGTACATACTCCTCTGTATAGAGAATTAGAAAATGACAACATTCCACAGTTTTTTTCATCCTATGTTGTCTGCTGTGTATTAACCATGAAAAGATTGAATTGAGAATAAGCAAGCGATCAACCTCGCTTTTCTTACAAAACACGAAATCTGCTAACGTTTTGTTCGCAAACGCTTCAACGGGGCTTTTCAAGCAAAAACGAACCGTCACGGATGAAGCTCCGTTTATAGATTTAGCAGTAAAAGGCAGACCGAGTCAGAATAGTTTCACAAGCATGAGAGAGCGCATGCAAGAGAGGTACAAATATATTACAGTGTGTTCGTCTCAATCTTAACAAAAAAGAATCGGCAAAGAAAATCAGACAAGTAGAATAGAGACTTTATAGTTCACTTTATTATAACAGCAGCGACAAAGTCTCACTCCCACGCTTTGTCCCACATACACT
>JAQFYB010008193.1:0-10020 GCA_034694085.1 Pogonognathellus longicornis
ACAGCTCATTTTTAGCACAAGGTGAGAGCAAAATTTGGTGAACCTTGAGGTAGATTTAATCACTTTTTCTTAGTGTGTAGTACTTGAATTTTCTCCCTCTGCCATAAAGTGCTTCCCACCAATTGCTGACCGTAATAAAATCTTCATCTTCCAATTGTGTGCGATAAAAATATGTACCATTCTTGCATCAACAGCTTTAGTGCCTTGTTGTATAACTGTTTTCTTAATATACTTCTGCTCGCTTGAATAATTTAGAGAAAAGGGATTATTGTGCACAAATATGAAATAACTTTTATCATCGTTAATTCTTAATTGATTCAACGAATCGTTGTTGGCCTTATGCACATTTCGCCGAGTCATAATAATATGTACCCCACATTTCTCTTTGCTGACCTCCTTTTCGATTACAATTTCTTGTCTCCTCACTCTTATGGATTCAGAGAAATTAAAAATGATCCACGGTTGGGAAAACTGAGTTGAATGGAGGAATGGTTCCAGCAACTCTGAATATTTTTCGGTTGTCAAATGGAAATCACATTTCTCAAAATAGTCCAATTTGATTGGAAATGCTATTAGACTGAAGACTTTAGATTGTAATGTTTGAAAGAAAATTAAAAACAAAATCACATAAATCATGTTTACTAAAAACATCTAAATTTTAAAAGCATTAGCAAACTTTCTCCAAACTTGAGTATTGTGGTTTGAAAAGTTATGTTAAATTATTACAAAATGAAATATCGGTTGGACTACTCAAAACTGTTCTATAATTATATGTGCTGTTTTGATTTACAATATCTTGTCAATTGTCGCCAGTTTTTTTTCAAAACATATTTCCAAGTATCCTTTGGTTTAGCACCAGCAATTCTCACCTAATTTTGTTCTCTCATTTGGTAGTGAATTATCAATTGGGCTACTGAAAAGTCCGTCTGATTCATTCAACGTAGGCACAAATTTATTTTTTTATTTAAAATTGTACAAATTTGCTCTCAGTTTTATTCCACTGAAAATGTAAAGATTTAATTTACTCGTAGCGAATATTTGCAACTAAACTTGTAAGCCAAATTAGATTCTCTGTCGAAACAATAATGGCTGCCCATATTGACAAAACCACGAGAATGTTCGAGTAATGTTTTGCTCCAAAGTTGCTAGGTTTCTATTCTACGGAAACCTTTCCTATTCGCAAGCATTCGTTTTGTATACTGTTATAGTTCGTTTCAAGCTGAAACTAACAGGAAATAATATTTATGCGACACTTATCTTTGTTCGCCTCCTAGAATTTAATTTTATAATTTTTGACTAAAAATTCAGAGAAACTAAAATGGTCCATGGTTGAGAAAACTGATTCGACTGAAGAAATTGTTCCATCAAATCTGTATATTGTCGAAAGACAGTCTCATTTTTTAAAATAACCCAATTCATTGAAAATGATATTAGATGGATGACCGTAGATATAGTAGTGTTAGAAAATACATTAAAAATAATAATACAAGTGCCATAATTAATTGAAAAATCTATTGTTTTGTTATTTCCTTGATACAAATGTCTGTTGTAGTGCATCAATTCATCTGTCTGGAATATCATTCAATTTTCAAAACACTGTTTATTTAGTAATCTCTTCCAATTTCAAAGAAATTGCTTTTTTGGTTTAAATACTGACCATATTCGACAATGCATCTATGATATTTTCAAGGTTGTCTTAATACTTTCTCTTTAAGTTCTAAGACCTTAAGAGTAAGGAGCAGACGATGAAAACAATCTTTTGGGTATTTCCAAAATGAATCTTTTTTGTATTACAACGTCTTTGAATCTTTGTGACTTTTCTTGAAATAAATATTTCTTTCACAAATGAAAATTCAAACAGCAATACTAGGGGACCTTTTAAAATGAACTACTCTAATAGTTAAAACTCTGCCTCTAAATTATGAGTTTTAAAGGCACCTATTTAATATTACATATTATAGGCATTGGCAGGTGGACTTTAATCAAAATTTCTGATTCTTAAAATTGTGAGTTTTCTTGTATGTTTAAGAAATTTCTGACTGTACTATCTGACAAAGTATCGATCCAATATTATTATATTAGGTATGTATGTTTGGTTTATTTAAACAGTTGCTAGACTTTGCAACCTAAATGCTTGGCATAGAACCTTGCTGTTCCACCCAATGTACTGCTCCAACAGAATTTACCAGGGGCCGACAAAAGCATTTTGGAAATGAAATGCTCTTTTATAATATTAAACTAATGTACTGTAATGTAACTTACCGACTCTATTAATTTCAACTTTTATGGTAGCACTTTGAACAAGTTGTGCATATCTGTAGAGGATCAAGCCCAAACTATGGTAATGATAGTAAAATTTTTGAATAGAATTATAAATATTTGAAATAGGATTTATGTGTTTGGGTAAAGCAGTTTTGAATAAATCCTCTTAAGCTCTATTTATTTCTTTCTTAATCATATCATTTTCAAATCAATTTGCTGTATCGCCCATGACAACTGAACATTTTATTCATTTTTTAATCAATATCCTATTTGTTGAAGTGGGTTAAACTCCATGGTTTCGTGATTAAATTTGAAAGTAATGTGATTAGGAAAGGTCTAAATGCTGCTTTAGTTAGAATGATATAACCAGGAAAAAATAGCCGATCAAAACACAAAATATCAGATAAAGGGAAATTTGAAACAAAAATATTGACATCGAAAATGATGACTGTTACCCAACTTAACATGTTGCGTTTACGGTGCACGATTTTCATATACCCCGAAAATGTTATTCACATTATGTAAATTTCTCTTTAAATGTAAAAAATCACAAAGGAAATTGTTAATAAATAATGGATTTTATCCCTAAATCTCCTGGGAATTGTCCTGCACAAACAAGCTGTGTGAACTTAAATGACAGTTGCTTGTCTAGTGATTTGAATTTTACAGGTAATATTGCACTTAAAATGCAGTCACCAGGGAAAAAATGTCGGAAATATGGGAATTAGATCCCCATGGGAATCATTTACAGACTAAAAAAGTAAGCAAGGTTTTATTGACTGACATGGCCAGCTATTTATCCCACAATTTATATTGCTAGCTACGCGCCTGATGCCTGTCACCACTTTTTTTAAAAAAAAGCCAGTTTAATGCGGGTCTAGATCTAAAAAAGATTGATGATAATCATATCAATTTTACGCACCGTCCTTTGCAATATAAATCATTAAAAATATAATGTCATTTAACACAGGGGCGTATCCAGGTCAGACATTTGTAGGGGGCTTGAACAAACCTATGCTATATAGGTCAATTTTTAGCGCGCAGCGCGAACACATTTAGAAAGTTTGCTAGAATGTGCAGAAATTTATGCCAAAATCAATTGAAATTGCAACAAAAACGCGCGTAGCACGAAAACATTTGTCAAATTTTGGCCACATTGGCGCAGTTTTTGGCCAAATTTGGGCAAATTGAAGTCAATAGCAATGAAAATTACATAAAATCGCGCAAAGCACATTTTGCCAAAAATTGCTCGAATTATGGTCATAATCAATGTAAATTGTAACAATATCGCGCGTAGCGCGAAACTTTTTGACATTTTTTGCAATCCTACGGCAAAAATAACCTCTTTTTTGTATTTTGGGAAAAACCTGTTTTTATCTAGTGGAAGTCAAAAAATGGGGGGGGGGGCTTCAGCCCCTTAAGCCCCCCTAAATGCGCCACTGGATTAAGTCACCTTTACATTGGCCTCCCAATAAAACTTGTACTTCAGTTTGGGCCCTCAAAAATGCAGTGACGTCAAAACATATCGATGAAAATTAAGTATACGTATTATTTATGTGTGTACAAAGTCCACAGTCCCCTTGCAACATAATAAGCTTTTCCAGAATGTTTTACAGCTTATTAATCTAGGATACTGTAATGTTTGTGAAATATTCTAAGTGTTTCAAAGGGGAATTGTGAGACTTGTGTGTGTGTATGCTGTGGGGCTTGGCTGTGACTGGGGAATCCGTAGTTATAGTGTTCGTCTTTATGCAAAGAAAGAGTGAAGAGTCAAACAAGGGAGTTTCAATGCTGGAACTGAACTGATGAATTGCATTTATTTTCCGCTATTTATAGTGGGTTTTAATTACAGATTATTACTTGTCATTTACTTATCTTATTCTACTCGTGTGACAAGTTTTCTATTATTACAGTAAAGCATGTCCAAGATTCAAAGTCTCGGACAGAGTAGACTATAAATCATATAGTAAACATTTTCATATAATTATAGTAAAATAACGCAAGACTTGCATAAAGCTCGTCTTGTCCAGAAACTTTGCGGACGCAGAGTTTCTGTAAAGTTTCTGAAAAGTCATATTTTTAAGCTGGCTCACTGTGGCTTGTCGGTTTCTCATCGTTGTTCGCCTTGCTTCGTTATTCTTTACGGAATCTGATGAGTTTTGCATGTTTCCAGACTTGTAAATGTATGCAGAGTGTTGATGTGTGTGTTGGTGTGTATGTGATACCTATATTCATTCATTAGTCTATGTGTTTTACTAATATGTTAGCCTTATACCTATTACGTATTTACTATTATTGTTACATATTTCACAATACCATTATCCCATGACAGACGTGATGACGTCAACAGGAAAGAAATTGCGATTCACTCATTTTTGGTGAAGTACAATGTTACGAGTCTAATTGAATCTGTAATGTATTTTCATTTAGCCGAATTAAGCAACAATGATTTTGAAAGCTATGAATTGTTCTGGGTAATCAGCCATGTTGACTAACTTTCAATCCATTATATTAGTCTTATCATCTTTACATATTACCGGAACAAATCAACCGTTTATCTTACTTTAGTAGGCATAATAAAATTTATTTCCGATTACAGCCGTATGAAAAACTTATGAATGAGTCATCACAAAAAATCAGTAATAATGAAATACATTGACAATCAGCCATTATTAAAGGCATTGGCAGGTCGACTTTAATCAGAATTTCTGATACTTACAATATTGCACTCATACACCAGTCTTATTGCAGGTCTTGTCGCACTAACCTTAATGATACCTATGCATTTGTCAAAGAGCGAATTCTATTTTGTTGATATTTGATATCAATTTAACTTTCCCAATCACTTTGTTTTAGTATAATTAACTAATCTAATACATACATTAGAAAATAGATTTAATTATAATTAGATGAAAATACACGAAATCCCTATAATATTACAGCTCTGTTTACGCTTAGTCGTTAGTTAATCAAACCAAATATTTCAATACGTCTGCCGGAAAATGGAGATTTTTACCCTTATTAAATAAAAAATGTAATGGAAATCAATTTTTCTTAGTTCTGTTTAGTAACATTCGTACTATATGACAGGCACCTGATAATATGCCTATTACACCTTTTGAGACATAAAGAAGCCATTTTAATGAGGGTCTAGATCTGAAAAAGAAGTATAGTTTAACAAATGAATTTATTACCATCATGTCAATTGTACATACACTGCTTTGAAATATAATAATATCAACTATATGCATATTATAGTATGGCATTTATCAAGATCATTGATACAGGAATTTATTTGTGGTTAAGTAATTTTGTCCTTGGAGCTGTCAGAATTTACTTCAATTGTATGCATTAAATTTACTTTCGTATAGTATGCCTAATAATGTATTGATCCCCGAAGTATTCCTGAAGTTCTTCAGTTTATCAAAAAAGGTTATATTTTATAAACCTTTTATCTAAAATTAACCTTGTAGGTGTATTACAATGGTTTCTGGTGGAAAATACGATTCATAGTTTGCTTATTTCACTTTCTTCGTTAACATTGTTATCCATGTATACAACTAATTAAAGCAGTTTAAATCACAAAAGAGATGGTGAATAATTTACTGGCATGTGTCAGGTAATTGCTCAAAGTTCAGGTATATGTCCATGAAATATAATGAAATAAATTTCACTTGTCAATGATCTGTCTAACGACTGAGTTCAATATTAGTTGTTCACCCACATGAGGTGATATAATAATTTATATCCAGGTACGTACCTAAGATCGTAAGCTGAGGGGTGCGCAGCAGGTTTTTTTTACAGAAATTAATTAATGGTGAAGCAAAATTCCAAAACGAGGTGCAATTGGGTGCAATCAAAAATTTGAATTAGGTGTAAAACAACATAAAATGTGGCAAATGGGAATTTTTTCAATATTTTAATCTTTTATGGTGAAAAAGCTTATATTATTAATGTTGTCATGCATTTACTTAATGTTAGTAATGTCGTATGGTCAGGGCCGTACCCAGGATTTCTCTTTGGGGGAGGCTAGCTGGAAATGCATAGCAAAATTTTATTACATATATGAAATATGAACAATTTGTTAACTTTTGCATGATACATTTCAGCAAATTTGGGGAAAATGATCAAAAAATACATAAAACTCGCGCGTAGCGCAAAAAATTTCGCGATTTTTGGTAATTTGTTTGGGAAAATAATCTATTTTTCAGGATTTATGCTACAAATATTGGTGAGAAACACATACGTGTTTATATATTGATTGATTGCCTATAATATTATTATGTTCAATAAAAATATTAATAATATATAGTGTAACTTTAGAAATCCAGGGGGAGGCTTAAGCCCCTAAGCCTCCCCCCTCGGTACGGCCATGCGTATGGTTCGTTAGGTATTACAGGGCAAACTAAAACGTATATTAATTTAGAATGCATGCCAGTTCATAAATAAATTAGCGACACGTGTAACATAATTGTGTTCAACCCTGAAGAACATTGAAACGAAATTTTTTGACAATACCTTTCACTTGTCATTAATCTGCCCAAATGATCAGTTCAATATTGATATTATTGAACAAAGGGTTCATTTGCAGCAAATTGAATCACCCTACTGTTTAATCAATATTCTTTTTACATGTTCATGCATTTTCAAAATTATATTGAAATAATCAGCTATTTTTCCATATCATCAAAATATTAAAATACGCTTTTAAAGCTCTTCGAAGAAAACATTGGCAAATTTGAAAACAACTGAAAATAGTTTAACCACACACACACTGGAATACCTTAAAGGTTTAAAAGACTAAGGGTGTGCGTGAAAAACTCAACAAGAATCCATTAGTCATTAAATTCATGTTTGGACAATAAGAAATAACTTTCTACCTAACGAGCACGATGGTTTTCTGGTTTTTCTTGGTCACGGTGATATACGTGATTTACAGTCAGCAGAGTTTCAACGCCGATGTAATTTACGAAACAAGACAATAAATCTCATCATCATTATATAGTTGATTGATTATATATACCACATATTTGATTTGTGTGTCTTTAAATGACTTGTGCAGTTGTGCAGGCGATAATAGAAAAGAAATTGTGTTTGAAAAGTGACACACAATCTTCTTCCACAATCAATTTTAATTTCGATTAGTCGGTTCATATTGTTCACGATTTGGACTAGTTAAAGTAAACCATAATAATAAGTTTAGCAAAATGTACTCTTTTCCTTTCACCGCAATGATTTCGCTTTTGATTTGCTCAAGACACTCCTTCTATACTCAAGCAATCTCTTTTCCACTAAACCTGAAATATTTCAGCCCTTGCAATTTTCATTTGACTGCTGATCAAAATTCCGAATTTTTGGAGTCATTTTTAACAAACAATCAGCATTTTCAACCTTGGTTCATTTATTCGTACTATCAAAAGGATTTGGAGAACAAAATGAATAACGAAAATTGGACGAATATTAGTAAAGAAAAATGTGATCTGAATGTAATTTTGGATCCCAGCCATCCACAAAAGATTAACCAAACCATGAGCAGCTTCCGCGGAATGCGAGAGGAAAGCTATTTCATCATTGTCCACCCAAATCGATATTTTTCAAATCCTTTAACGGAGCTACAACATGTCAAAGAGTTTACAAATAATTTTGATGCAAAGATTCTGCATCTGTTCATCGATTTTAAGTTTAATATGAAATTATACATAAGATCAGCTTATGGTGAACATGTCATGGAAACAAAGGTTAAAAATTTGGAACCATCTGGTTGGGAATCAATGTGGAAAAATAAAAATTTTGGCAATGAAAAGTTAATTCATTACGTTGAAAAAGATTCCTTCGACTCAAAACCCGTCGATACAAATCACCTCAGTTGTTTGTCGTATGAAAACATTCGTCGCCGAGAGCAGAAATGTGACTTTAAGCAAACTGTAATTGAAATAATAACTCAACATCACAATATAACTCCGGTCTACATATTACGTAAGGAATACCAAAGCGGAGTTGGTTTTACAGCGCCGTATTACACTGTAGAAAGTAATAATTATAAATCCAAACTGATTTTTTCACATCATAGTTCAAGACATGTGTTGTATTGCAATAAACAGCAAGTGATTAAATCCAACATTTTGAGCTGGTTGGAAATTGGATATGACACGATATCTTGGATTTTGATTATGGTTTTTTATTTCGTTGTCACGATTTATTTCTATTTAAACACAGTTTTGGCTAAGAAAATGAAAAAGACACTTCATTCCTATTCTTGGCTTACTGGTATTTCCCTTTTCTTTCGACAAAATCACACTCCTGTGTCCAATAATATTATTTTGCTTCTTTCATTTTGTGGCTGGCTTTTGTCTACGTGTTACGAGTGTTTTGTGAAGTCAGAATCCACAGTCCCGTTCCAACCTCAGCCCTTCAAGAGCTTTACCCAACTCATTGAACAGGGGTACAAATACCCCATGGATACTCGTGATAACCTCAGCATTGCAGATACTGCGATCTATCCCTTTTTTGTTAAGTACAATCTCACGAGTCATAGTGATTCCATAATTCACCATCATTCGTTGAATTTAAGTAGATATTACTTTGCGAGTCATAAATTGTTTTCTGTATTAAGCCGTGAAGAGTACACGCCAATCCACGAGTTTTTTCATTTGTACCTTCTACCAGAACCAGTTGAAAATCATGATCTCTACTGGATATTTTACTATCGTTTCCAAAATGCATTATCAAGATCCTTTGTATGCCTTACTACAGGGGGATTTATCGATTTTATTTTCAAACTGCAATTAAAGGGGAAAATGTTGCCTGAATATAAGGAAGCAGCTGCCAGGAAATATTCGGAAGATTTGCCGTTGGTGATGACGCTGGCAGGTCGACTTCATACAGCCTTTCTCATTCTTACAATATTGCTCTCCGTGTGTTGCATTGTGTTCTTAGCTGAAACGGGGGCACACCAATACCGTACCCTTGTTGCACGTTTTGTTACACCAAGCTAATGTTTGTTTGCTTGTAACATCAAGCAATTTTTTTTTACGAATTGCATTTATTATACCCGCGTATGATACAATTACAACTATATAATAGTGTAAATGCTGATTGAAGGTCATTCCATTAGCAACATAGCATAGCTGAAAGAACAAATAAAATTGTCTTTAGGTACATACATTAAAATACAAATATTTTGTTGTTGGTGTATTTTGTTGTTGTATTCCCATGCTGCTTCAGCTGCAAAGTGTGGCAAGTGTAACAATCATGATCATTTTCATGATATTTGTTTATAATGCATATTTGTATCTCCATGCAATTATGATCTACTTGAACAAAAGTGTTAATGATGTGTGATTGCATTGGTTTTGCTAGAGATTCTATACATAGTAGTCAATGCGGGGCGAACTTGGGTAGCAAGAAAAGATTTCTAAGGAAATTTATTTGAAATGCAGATACAGCAATTTACGAAATACCAACCCATGGACAAAATACAGCACCATGAGGCTGTATTAGAGCAATCCTGAAGAAAAATAGCGGTTGAAACCAAATAAAACGGTGACCGTACATCACAGCTCGGTGCACATCACAGCTCGCGATTTTACAGCACGCAGACTTTACAGCTCCACCCTTTGTTTTATAGTCTTATGAAATCTTGTGAAGTGTATTGTACACCGCACTCAACTCTAACTTATCCCAGAGCTCTTTGCATCCTTTCGCACTAAAGAAATATTTATCCCAAAAATCTCATATTTACACTCATTACCTCAATAA
>JAQFYB010008194.1:0-10015 GCA_034694085.1 Pogonognathellus longicornis
TGTACAGAATCAATAGAGCTATGTATAATTGATTCATCATTGCATAACAATAATGATTATATGTAGAATCTATAAACTTTCCATGCTGTTTTGGAGGTAAGATGCAATGTTGTATCTATTGTTTATCAATCATTGCTCATGCAGCCTATATTCAGCGTTACTTTATTCTCATCCACAACCAATTTGCAACTATAGTGAATTGCATTGATACAATATTGTAACTATCATGCAATGTTTATTGGGTAGGTACTCGTTGTTATAAAGCCTGTTTACTAGGCACCACGAATTTTTCAAAAATTAATATCTCATGGAGCAGATATAGTTATGATTTGAGATAAAAGGCAAACGACAAGGGCGCCCTATTTTGGAGCGGCCGGGACCCTGAGGTCGCCCGGCGCTCTAAATTTCCAAAGCCAAAAATTCTCCATCCCATCCCACCATTCTTCAAAAATGACTTGAATCGAAAATGAAAATTCCATTCCAATACTAGTAATAATATTATGACAATTGAAAATTGACATAACTAATACTAATATTTCAATTAATAGTTTAATTGGTAGCTGGTCCTATTCTCTTGCGTATGATGCTGTTAACGTAACATTAATTCAGTTTAGTGTTACTAGTATTAGTGACAGTTTCATAAGATATCAGTTTCAGGTATCAGAGATCTTCTATGCATTCTTTATTTTAATTCTATCAGCATTATGCTTGCAGGTTTTGTGTTCCAGGACATAGAGCACCCATACAAACTTATTTTTTCGCTAGTATTTTTTCTGTGCGTTTAAGAGTACCTATATTTTGTAGCATATATTGTACATTGAATAATATTTTTGGGGTTTTTATATACATATCCTAACTCTGTTCATTATAGTCATTGATGTTGCATGATTAATTTGTCAAAATTGAATATTTACTAAGGCATTTTACATCTATGGACATTTAGAAGTTGAAAAACAAATTTTGGGAAAAGGCCCCCCAACACCAGAAACAAGACGCCCGACCCCAAAAACCCCGACCCGCCCGCCCGACCCCAAAAAATTTGAAAATTTCGCTACACATGAGGCGCCTCCGGGCGCCCCAACCCCGGCGGGTGCCTTTACATAAATAGAAGCACCGGCAGTGTTGCTACTTGTAAGAAAAAACCTAATCATGATGTATAGTTATTTATATATCTGTAGTTGGTGTATAAACTTGCTTGCAATATGTAGTAATAGAACGGTGCACAGTAAAAAAGGAAGTGCACAACCAGAAGTGGAATATGAAATTTACACAACCTTGAGCAAAATCAAAACTTTGGAACATTATTTTTTACACATCTGGGTTGTTGGAAAAGCCGAAGTTACAATGTTGTGTGATGTTTACCAATTATTGGTCTAAATAGGTTTTTTACCCAACAATGAGTAAAATGTAGTTAACATTGTGCAAACGTTTACTCAACTCGAGTACAAACTTTATACAACGTGGCGATCCTTGTGGAGGCTACGGACTAGGTTTATTATTGGTATTTGTCGTAGCAGCTCTTCCTTATGTGTAATTCAAGTAAGGAAATGAAACTGTAGCAAGTTTAAAGTGACAGGTTGGCTGAGTAAGTAAAGGACAGGATCAGTGTAGTCAGAATCAGCTGGTTGATAGGTTAAAAATGTTGGAATCGACTCCCACCGAATTTAATTTTTTGCTTTAATGGATCGCAACTGTTGAGTAAGTTTTCGAAAAACCTACTTTACACAACCCAGAAATTAAAATTTGGACAACAGTTGCAACAGCATTTTTTTTGCACACGTTCTGTGAAATATTTACTCAAGGTTGAGTTGTATATACTGAACTTTTCTTAGAGTGTGTAGACATTTGAGTAGTACACAGACCGCGTAGGCAATCCATACGGCCGCCATTTTACACTGTCAGCTGATGTCCATATCGTTAAACTAAATAGAAAAAGCATTATGCGTGATTGCGTGATAGTGTGCTGTGGATTTCATCAAGGCAAATTCAAATAAGGCTAGCGTTTCATGCTGAATTCGATGGAGTTATTCAAAATTATGTATGCGTAATTTTTAAAGTGTTTTTAATTATAATGTCATTTACAATGACTAAATATAATTAAGGCTTGTTTTTCATGCTGAATTCGATGGAGTTATTCAAAATTATGTATGCGTAACTTTTTTAAAACCTTAATTCGCGGCTTTGTAATTATAATTTTTTATTATTACTATTTGCTGACTGACAGTTAATTTTATATAATATTATTCAAATATTACAGCACACTTCATGTTATCCGACAATCCAATAATATTTTCTCTGTCAATCACCAAAGCAACTCTAGACAAAGGTAAAATATCTCATTTTGTTCAGCACCATATTCTTACACATTGTTAACACCTGTTCTTATACATTAGTTTCATATTAACTACCATACATTAAAGTATCCTACATATATGTATGTGTACATCTAAGCAGTATACATATATGTACATCCCAATAAACACCACTATATTTTTGGTTTAAGTTTACTACTTTAAAATTAGAAGCACCGTTTTTGACCGTCTACCATAAGATTTACATACCGAATGATTAAAAACACTTTAAAAATTAAGCATACATAATTTTGAATAACTCCATCGAATTCAGCATGAAAAACAAGCCTTAATTATATTTAGTCATTGTAAATGACGTTATAATTAAAAACACTTTAAAAATTACGCATACATAATTTTGAATAACTCCATCGTATTCAGCATGAAACGCTAGCCTTATTTGAATTTGCCTTGATGAAATCCGCAGCACACAATCACGCAATCTATATACTTTTCACATAATGCTTTTTCTATTTAGTTTAACGATATGGACATCAGCTGACAATGTAAAATGGCGGCCGTATGGATTGCCGACGCGGTCTGGTAGTACACCAATGCATCGATGCGGGTTATACATATTATTAAAAATATTAACAGCAGAGAAAACAGCACACACATGACCATGCTGGTATATAACTGCGACAGATTTCCAGTTAGAATTAATACATGGAGAAAACGTTATACACTGAATAGTATTTGGAAGAGAAAAATCGCCATTGTAACATAAAATCTATACTTGTGAAATTTTGAATCACTCTTTTTCATTATTTTATTTTTATCGTCCCATGTAAACGGTAGAATTCCGAAAAAGCGTGCCTCATTAACTGAGATCTTTAAAAGGTGGAATGATTCTGTTGACAACATTTTGGGAGATTTCAATACTAGTTTCTACAACTAAGAGACGTTATAACTTGTAATGAGTTAATAAACAACGCACAGCTTAATCTTACCAGTAGGTTGAACTACTCGAGCAGTCAAGACTAAGCATATACACATTTCAAAGTATCGACTACACTCAAAAATATTTGTTGCCTCGTGTCCAGCTCTTAAAACCAATAATTTTGTGATGCCTTTGGCTGTCGCTTTTGAATAAAGTATGTACAGATTTTAATTATTGGGTATTGAACGGAGCAGAAACTTAAATAATATGGTTGAGATAAAACAATGTTTACCTATCCCAAGCTTAATACTTTGAGCAGCCAATGTTTATGACATATTGCATTGCACTTACAATATCCTTTTAGAAACTCGTAAACCTCTATTTAATTTACCAGGACATTTATAAAAACAACGCAACCGATTGGTCTAGGGAAATATGTTGATCAAAACCAATGTTACTGGACATTGCATCGACATTGCTTCGACCGTGCTCCTATTAACGGTGACATTGATCGACGCATTACATTTTCCAACTTCTTGAATAATTTTTCTTCAATAAGAAATAAACGGAAATTTTCCTCAAATGAAAAGTTGTTAATTAATTAGTGTAACCTCCAAGCCTAGTCTATTAAAGACATTGGATTCTAGCCATGGTTCTGTCCCCACAGCGTTGTAATTTTAATTAGGTGCGTATAATTTACCCACTGAAAGCCATTCTGCCAAGTCAATAGGACCAGGTTTTGCTAGTCGTAATCAAGGATTCGGTAAAAAATATTGGTAATTCAATTTGTCTCAACCGTTTTAGTACTGATGGCAATTCTGTAGTTGATGCTTAAGAAAAATACTTACAATTAGTTTACCATTAACGTTTGTTCAATAGAGACGGAAATGGGTGTATACCACATATTCCATGAGGTGGTAGAGAAGGGAGGAGGTTGATTCCGTGGGTAGTATACTACTACAACCTGGCACCCCTAATGATACTCCATTTTTATACCGCAAACGATGAGTTTCAATTGATATAGTGGTGGTTCATGCTTCTGTTTAATGCTATTGCGATTAAAACAAATTAATTACCTTCCCAAGTAGAAATTTCGTTTGTTGTACCAACGTGTGCGATGGCCGCTTTGCCGACTATTTGCCAACACACGTTTGTTGGGAGGTGGTTGGGCCAATGTTGTCCAACAATAAGCTTACAAATTATTAACATCGGCAAAGTGGCCACGGTCCACTCAATGCTAACGTGTTGGCAAAATGTTAGAAATACGTTGGCAACACATTTCTTCAGGTTTTGGAAGAATATGGCCCATATTAATATTGTTCCTGATACAACAAGGAATATTTTCCACCTATTTCCAAAATTTTCAACAATTTGCCAACGTTGGCCCAACAGAACGATTTCTACTTGGGTTTGAATGTAAATGTAAAGATGCACTATATTTGTTATAGTAGATTAATAAAAAACAAATTAAGCTATTACTATTACATAGTTGAAATATTTCACGTTCCTTCGAAGGACAAAATAATATAAATCATATTTTTCGCTTCTTGTTCCTGACATTTGGTGAGCATTTCATGTATTAAATACTTGTACCTGTAAAACCTGATGCTAGATCTGCCAATGATTGTAGTGCTTGCAAGCACATCAAGCCGGATTAATATAGCTAAATATTATGTGTATTTATTAATTACTGGAAAATATTATGTTTTATTCGTATTCTTTATTACGGTATTTATGTTTAGGAGTATTTATTTATATTTATGTACCTTTGAATTGTACAGTGTGACCCAATTATGAACCCACTTTTACGATGACAATTTTCCAAGAAAATATTGTCTGAATACC
Organism: Pogonognathellus longicornis; assembly: GCA_034694085.1. NCBI lineage: Eukaryota > Metazoa > Arthropoda > Collembola > Entomobryomorpha > Tomoceridae > Pogonognathellus > Pogonognathellus longicornis. The sequence goes on from JAQFYB010008194.1 coordinate 5,077, forward strand.
TAGGTTTGGGATTTAAATTTTTGTGACAACTTTATAAAATTTAAAACCGACTTCCATAAATTCGCCAGGCTCCTCAAAGAAGATATTCCACACACCATCGCTTGATTGTAAGATAGTCAGGCAATATTTGCATGGAAATCGTCATCGTAAAAGTGGGTTAATTCAAATGCAGATATATCCCAAAGTACAAAACATAGAAAGATGAATTACTACCATTCGAAAGATCGATTGTTAGGCCATCAATTGATATACACATCATATACCACCTTCCCCATTGGGGAGAAACAGGGCAAAGTTTCCTTAATAATTGGGTCACACTGTATAAGAAATGATTACGGTATCCATCTAATTTTGTTAACGTATTATTGCCCACCCAACGATTTTGTGAAGAGTAACTTCATCGTTCCCCTGCTGATTACATTGATGTAGTTTATGACGCTGCGTGGTTTCATTGTAGCCACATCTCCGATTTTAATATCTAAAGACATCCAACTACGAAGCACCATTTTCATATACAATCTTGAGTATCTATTTTCTGGGTTGTATCTTTTCCAAGTTTTCTTGCATGCTCTTCCACCTTTGAACAGTTTGGCCCCCATCTCGAGCAGAATTGTCCACCCAATCAGATAAAATAGTATCACATAGATAAAAAGGAACCTCTCTGACCCACTTAGTTTTGAAAATTATGTCATCAACACAAAGTTATATGCAAAAATGGTTCTTGTTATCAACGACTGGAGTGGCATAAGAAATACCCGAAGTAGATTATTGAAGATGTTGAGCATAATTGAAATGGAGCGGCATAGAATTGTGAATGAGTGAAGTTGCCTTAAAGAATTTGCGGTAATGTAGTTAACTCTTCCATATCTAAAAATTTGATGTGGCATATTAATAATAAAATAATAATGCTGAAATCATTAGGTTATAAAATCATGTTTCTTTTCCTCATTTATTATTGCAATTTTGCAGGGGGAAACATGGTACGTTTAGTGACGTTGAAACCGAAACGGAACCAAAACCGAACGGTTTTTTCTATTTATATGTAATTCGGTTTTATATTCATAACTCTGTTTAGTTCTTAAATCCGATATTCCTAATTGGAAATCAGATAATTCATGTAAATGTCGAATAATGAAATGCACTGATAAAAATATAAAAACAAACCATGCAAACTCTAAGAAACAAATCATGAATGAGCATAAATAGGAAACGCGAATTTTAAAACAAAGTGTAGATATTTTGCTAGTTGCTAAATTGTTCCAAGCTACAGCGTATTTGCACCTCCGCTGCCATTGCACTACTATTGCTATGCTTGGATGATATCTTTAGTTAATACCCAACAGTAATTTCCTTTAAAGCCGTTGGCAAAACATTTGGAGGACACTTGTAGGTATATATATATATGACGATTTGATTATTAATAAATATTTTGCCACTGTACCATCCAGAACTCTGGTCTGTATATCAGTTCAGAATGCTATACTGAGGACAGGAATAAAGTAGTAATGCGACAAAATATTTTTTTATTGAATTTGAAAATGAAGTTCAGTGTTATTCATTTTGACTTATTTGGTTTAGACCTTTATGTCCTTTGACCAATTTCACTTTGACTTTGATTTTTCTGACCTTTTTAGCCATATTTCTCTGACCTGTTTGGCTTGACCGATTCGCCCTGTTACCTTTTGTATATAACTTCTTCTCACAATGCACAATGCAGTATTGACGTAATTCAAATGCTGTTGCGTAAACTATATTAATAAGAAAAAAGCGAGCTAAAATTGACGATTTGTATATTGTTTCTTTTTCTGGTTTCGGTTCGGTTGGAACTTTTTAGATAATTTCGGTTTCAAATTTTTTGTGTGATTTCAGTTTTGGTTTGGTGTGGTTTCAACATTTTGCCGTCTCTAGTACCGTTGGAGTGCCCTTCAGTTAATCTCATTTTTTGGAACCGCTATTACATATACACTATTATACACTATAAACATAAATGATTCAACATAAATGATTAAAGTCGCAAAGAATACAGTGCAAGTTGAGTGCACAATTATATATATACTTTACAACCCATACTTTTCAGTTTGGATTTAGTTTTCCCAGCCAAGATACTAACTTATATTGTTATATTCATTTCAAATTTTATTCTTCCATCCATGACCAGAATTTAAGAAGATACTTTTCAGTGCTTTTAAAAGCAACAAGATATAAGGAAAGCCTATTTGCTATGAAGAGTGAAAAATATAGAGAATAAACGTTTTGCATTTCCATTTAGGATATTTCCAGATAAATTTTTGTTATACATTAGGGTATATAAGAATTCAGACACTTATTTAAAAAAAATGTGTATTTATTTTTTTTCAGAAATGGTCGATTTGTGGGAAATTCGTAAAATGGGATAAAATAATCTCAAAATTTGAGGGGTTGGGTGCCGTGGTTCAAAATTACGATTTTAATATATTTCCCAGGTGCAGGAAATGGAGATGGGAATGTCAGTAAGTCAGTTAAAAAGTCTGAAACTCATCCAGCAAGTTATGGTTAGCAGAGAAATCGGTGCTACATATATTAGAAACAGAACATTTATTGTTTTAAAAATAGCTGCTTAGAACTCGTGGAAATTATATCGCAATAGGTAAAAACAAAATATTAATGTTTAACCATGATTTTATTTCGAAAACCTAATATGAAAATATGATTTTTTTACCTCATCTCATAAAGGACTTTAAGCAAACAGTACGGCTGAAGAAAGCCCAATACAAAAAAAGTAATCCCAAAAGTCATCCATCCTTGAGCAAAGTACACAAAGAACATCCCGTAAGGAAATATAAAGACCGAGTAGCGATACTGAGCGAGCAGCAATGTTGGTAAATAGATTACTGCATTTTGGGTTTCATAGAAAAACATTCCCACAACTACCGGTAGACAGAATCGGAATTTCATAAACACTCTCAGCAGTGTGTCCAGGGTACGCGTTACTTTAAATTCTGGATCTTTAAAGTAGTTTTCTGAAACAATTATTTCATAATTTGTTAGCAAACATTAACATTCATTTTCCATTCTAACTTTCTCGTAAAATCAAAGATTTTATTTGAGATTTGTCAAGGATTCAATTTAGTTTGCTAATAATTAGGAGTTTGGCACCACTGCCTGGCAGCGAGAGCTCAATTGGCTCTTGCTGCCTGGCTACAGTATAAAGAGGGTTCCATGATACACGCTGGTTAGCCTGCACTATGCTTTCTATTCCCACACCACCGGCAGTTTGAATGCCGCGGCAGACGACCTATGACGTAGGTGGTGATGCGGTGTATCAAATTCCAAAGGCGGAAGAAAATAGTTCTTCTTGTTTTGACCTTTGTACGCCAATATCGCAAATTTACGCAGTCCAAATTATTTGGATCTTATAGTACAGATTTTGATCTTTCAGAATATGTGAATATCTTAGCACGACTCGATGTGACAAAATCGTGTGTAAATATGTACTCTTCGTTTGCCGGTCCGACTTCTTAATAAAGCTTAGTGGCCTGGTAGAACCTCCAAAGCTCGTTGGTAGTATTGCACGCCGTCGTCCATCGTCGTGTCCTGTTTATACTGTAGGCAGGCAACAAGAGCCACTTCAGCTCCTGCTGCCAGGCAGTGTTTGGCACTATTTGTGGGGGCAATGTAGGCTTTTCAACTAACAATAATGCTAACTTTCGCTTTCAGAACTTTCCTAACTGTTGCTACCTAGGTCTAACGAACGATAGAGATGATTCGCGGGTTCTTTTGTAGTGAAGGAATACGGAAAATACCCTAGCCTGTTCCTAGAATAATTTGTACGTTGCTAGACTGAGTAAAGTGATACTTGGTATAGAATCTAGTATTTATATCAATAGCGCCTCCTTGTAATATTTATTCACAACCATATTTTAAAATGAACCGATACGATCGACCGTTTGACTTCAACGTTTACATAATTTCCGATCATTGCAAGCATCATTGATCGGAAATTATGTCAACGTTGAAGTTTTAGTTAACGTCAATGTTTTAATAAACGGTCGACCGTATCGGTTCATTTTAAACTCTTCAAAAGTAATGGACTAGAGAGAAGATTGATTGCCTGTGTAAAACACTTAATGTCATGACTTGAGTAAATGACCAGTGAAAGTTAGTTTCATACATCATACGACTACATTTTATATTTAAAATTTAAATATTGAATTAATTGAAATATTTAATGAATGTGTTTACTTTTAAACTGATTAAATACTAGTAAATTATTGAATAACGATAGCAATTAATGAATAGGTAAATAAATATAGTTCTTGACTAATTTTAATTTATACATTTTACTTGTGTAACCGTTACCGTAATAAATCGTCTTCTATTTCCTAAGTTAACGAATATGTATACCTGATTTAATATTCTGCTTAGTCAAATAATGTAGAAGGCACAAATTGAATTTAGGTGATCGTTGATAAATTTAATGCGTTGAAATTTGTATATTTGATTGATTTTATATAATAAAACAAAACACTGAAATGTTTTAACAGCATATTATCTTGCATATCAAGTACCTAATTTAATCAACATTTAGTCAGCATTTTAAGTTTAACGTTATATCATGTTCAACCTTGCTGCATGAATAGTAGTAACATTTGATTAATTAACATGATTCAATATTATGTTTGACAGGATGGCATGTTAAATATCTATCATTACAATTGCACGACAAATTAACATGATTTTGTGTGTACACCGTTGAACATGAAGTTTGTCGTCAAAATATGTTACAATCAGCAGCGGTTAATGTTGATATTTGTAAGAGTGCAATGAAGCTGCTTAAATTCAGAATTGATTAGGAAAACCGAGCATAGGTTTAAATTATTCAAGTAGGAATCATAATTTATGTAATGCATCGTATACGCACAAAGAAAATACAATTGACTAAATAACCTTAGGCCGGCCT
>JAQFYB010008195.1:0-10014 GCA_034694085.1 Pogonognathellus longicornis
TATATTCGGCATTTTTTCCAAAACCATTATTTTAATTGGCATAATTTGATTTCGAAAATAACATTTTGGTACTACAGGTATTATATCTTATTTCTTATTTTTTACTTTAGCAAGTATTGTATCATTAATGGCATTTACAATAACGAAAATAACATATCTGAGTTTAGTCAAATATATCAAGTAGTAGGTACATTAATTGATATTAATATTGGGTATTTATATTTATACAATAATATATTATAATATTGTTTATAACCTACAGCCTGACGAAGAAACGAAACCTGGTCGCTGTAATAAAATTCAAAATAGTACATACGAGTTCGAGTGTTTATTATTCCTAGTAATAGGAATATTCATACAATAATCGCCGTAATTCAAAAACTGCTCAATTAAGAGGAAAAGTGTAACCGGGCTAGTTGTAGTGAAGCACCTATTATTCACATGTACGTGATTTGCAGAATATACGTTATTTTACCAAAAAAGTAGAAAAATTAGCATTTTTTTGCGAATTTCATGAGTTTTAGATTGATTTTGGCTTAAAATAGCTAACATTTGTGCAAACACTTTTTTCACTATGTTGGTATTTTAACCCTCCCATAGTAGAATCATAAATACAGCCTTGGGAGTAGTACCTTCTGTTCCTCACGGCGGCCGGGACAGGCTTGTTAAAGGCACTGCCTGATTGCAAAAATTGAATCTAGGGCACATAGCCCCGCATTTTTCAGCTTGTTCGGACAAGTTTCAGAAATTCTAAACTTTCATGCCGCACCCCCCCCCCCCCACCCCACCGCTTACATGGAAACATGGAATAATAACCGTGTTTTGGAGAAGGCAAAGCAATAGTTTGCCCTTCTCCAGCTTTATTTCATGCATACTTCATTTCGACTGTCTTATCTTTTAGGCCATGTTTCGGATAAGGTTCCACTGCAATATCTCCAAGGTTGCAAATTAAGCCTGAAATCACTGCTTAAAAGTTGAATCGAGAAAGAATTAGCAACTTCTGTCAGAGTGGACCCAGAGGATTGAGGTGGGTGTCATTGGAAAGGCCATTTCCTGGAGAATGCGTTATCGCCCCTCGGTAATAATATGTTTCAGTTGGCCCATTATTCGTCTCCAAAAATATTTTAGTATGTAAACTACACTCATTCACGCAAATATCCTTTACTGGGGAGGAATGGGCCAACTGAAACATATTAGTTATTACCGAGGCAAATTCAATATATTTTATGTTTGGTTCTTTTCTCAATTTTAATGTGCTGCACGTGCACTTGATGCATTTTATATTCAATTTTAACTTTTTTCTCAGCACGTTTCGTTTGCTTCTTTTCTTAATTTTAATGCCCTACGCGTGAATTTGATGAATTTTATAATGAATTTTGACCCAATTTTTTAAAAAAAATTTGCGCTGCGCGCGTCAAAGGGACATATATTATTATTATGATTAGGTAAGTTTTTGCTCTAGTCTCGCCTCAATTGTATGACCTGGATGCGTTTTTGGGTGCTGGTGGTTGGGAAAGTAGGCATGTATATACAGCGATTATACCTATTATGACATAGAAGACTTCTTGCAAATTGGTCATTTACCCCTCTCTGGCTTCTCGAAATTTTGATGAGCATCTCTTGAAAAATAATAGAGCGAGAATAGAGAAAATAATAGATTATTGGAGAAGTAAAATTTGCCGACCAACCGACCGCGGTCGGGTTGGGAGACCGCCGGACCTCATTCCGCCAGAACTCGTTCGGAGACCGTTTGGAAGATTTTCCATGCATGCCTTGGAGATATTACAGTGGACCCTATAACTTTTGAACAGAAACTCGGATTTCAATAAAATATATAATTTTGAATAAGCTATTCAAAATTATCTATTTTATTGAAATCCGAGTTTCTGTTCAAAAGTTATAGCGAAATGAGTGAAAAAAACGGTGAAATGAGCAACGCTTTAGACCCGAGCCTTAAGTTTTTTGTGTCCTCTCTTGGAATGGAAACCAGTTTCGTTTGTTACTGATGAGTGTTTGACAATAAAGATTTGACTTGATTTGATTTGAAAAGACGACTTAAGAAAAAAGATAGTGAATTTCCTTGTACAAGCAAGCAAAATGCGAACCTATACAATAAAATCATTTATCTTCTATGTAAGTTAAAGATGGTGAAAACCCCAAAAAAGTATTGACAATTTATTTAAAATTGATACACCGGCATGAAATAATTAGAGTAGCAATAATTTATTGATAGTCTAGAAGGATTTATGATTTCCTGTGAAAAGTCGTACAAGATATTTTTGATATTTATTATGTACATATCTACCACATACGTTATCGAATGAGAAAATATTTTCATTTATTGACATCATGATAATTTAATACAGTAAATATTTGTACGCTATACATTCAGTACATTATTATAAAATGGGGCTTACAATTATCTAGAACAATATTACATTTTAAGCTGAATTCTGCAGAATGCTTTATACAAATAAGGACATTTAATTTACGGACGAAACATATGGGACACACACGATTACCATATTTTTCTAATTTGTACGTTTCTATTTAAGATTAATGAAGTTACTTATTATCAAGAGCTGTGTTTAAGTTACAGAGTATATCTCGGATACAACGTCTAACGGTCTTCTGACACGTTTGATCAACTACGACGAGTTCTTCGGGCCAGAATTCTGTCCACTCACGATCCTCTTCGATAAGCTCTTGCACCAATACTTCATCTACTTGATCCCTTGGACGGGAACTCCATTTAGTCAGTCTTTTCTTTCGCGCTGGACCTAAAGCCGTCGAAGCTGTATTAGAGACGTCGGCCGACATAATTATATGAGGTACATTTTTTTGAGTAATAGCCAAGACAGTCGCAATCAGAGCGTCTTTGGTCTTTGGAAGGCGCATAAGTTGAGCTTGCAAAGCCATAGGGCCAGGACGGACTTTATCAATGTAAGACTTCCAATCCTCGTCCACCAACAAAACCTGCTCAATAGTCTGCTGAACGAAATCCGACAAAAGCGAGTCAAATGACTCGTTTGCTGTTTGATGCATCGAACGAAATTTTGATTTTGAAGGGGTATCGTCTTCATTTGGAGATTTAACTGCATTTTTAGAAGAAAAATTTAAATGTTCTCTTGGTTGGTATTCCAATGTCTTCGATTGCATCCAAGTGTCCCATACTTCTTCGACTAGCTTCGTGACGCACTCTTCGATTTTATTTGCTGTAATAGAAACAACACAGGAACGGGACAGAGAGAAAGAATCAGAGGACGGAGGAGAGTAGGGTGGTGGCGGTTTGTCTGGGATCTCAGATAAACCTAAGCTCATACGCGATGCTGATGGCACTTGAGCCTGCAACGTTTCCAATGCTCGGATCTGCAAATTAAACAAGAAATATTCTCTTGCAAGCAAATATATAAAATAAGCAATTGTGTATGTTGTGTATAAAGACTTACCTCATTTTCTATACGATTTTGCTCTTCAACAATTTTTGCAGCTTCTAACTTCAAAGCTTCTTCTTCTTCCTTCTCATCAGAAATCATTTCATCCTCAAACCATTCTTCTTCCACTTCTTCAATATCTTCGGTACTAATTTCACTTTTGGATACTTCATCGTCTTTCTTATCCATCACATTTTCAGTCAAAATTTCTTTAGGCACCTCGGCTTCAAATTCACTGACGTCTTCCGCTACAAGACATTTTCCATCGGCTTTAGATACCGGAATTATGATTTCTTTGATTAATTCACTGTCTTCGTTTATTGTAAACTTATCACTGTATTCGGTTTCTTCTTTGGACACAATCATTTCGTTATCTGTAACAACCGACGCTTCTTCTATTTCTTCAACTTTATCAAAGTCTATGGTTTCATCTTCACTTTCCTTTTCGATAACAACAGTCGCACGGAAATTGTCATTTGAGTCTGCTTCAGCCTTTTGTTTTTGCGCTTCGCTTTCCTGAGTTTCCTGAGTATTACTATGTTCCACAGCCTTGATTTTATCTAATTCATGTTCCCTAATATTTGTAGTAAAATTAGAAATACTTTCTTCTGGTTCACTGACATCAGTTTCCTCTCTTTCTTCGTTTTCAGCTTCAAAAACAACCGAAACATTATCTTTTGGCTCAGTGATGTCAGTAACACCTTTAGCTTCCTTTTCAGCTTCTGAATCTGTAGAAACACTTCCTTCTGGTTCGGTGATGTCATTTACACCTTTTTCTTCGCTTTCATCTTCTGAAACTGTTGAAATATTTTCTTCGGGCACAGTGATTTCAATGAAGTCTTTTACTTCATTTTCAGTTTCTAATATTACTGCAACTTTTTCTTCGGGCACGGTGAAACCAATTAAAACTTTTACTTCATTTTCAACTTCTAAAACATTTTCTCGTAATTCTGGGATGTTTATTTTGTCCTTTGATTGAATTTCATCTGGTGCAACTACTGAAGAGACCTCTTCTTCAGTCTGAGGGATATCTTTTTTGTCGTTTGCATCGCTTTCATTCTCTAATACACTTTCTTGAGGCTCGCTTTTTTCCTCACTCAATTCTTCGGATATAAAGCTTTCTGTGTAAACTTCAGAAGTATCATTTTTCGTTTTCTCCACTTCTACTGAATCGTTGCCTTCAACTTTGTCAGACCGCTTTTCCGACATTGATTTCATATCCTCTGCCGACATCATGTTTCCATTATTCGTAATACTAGAAATATTTTCTGTCTTGATATCTTCAGTTGCACTATGTATGTCATTACTAATATTAAAAATTCTGTCCGATTTCAGTTCTTCTTTATCACTAACAAGCTCATCAAGTAGGGAAAGTTGTCCAGATTTGATTTCCTCCGTAAAAATTATATCGCCATTATTTGTGACACTAGAAACATTCTCTGTCTTGATTTCTTCAGTTGCATCATGAATATCCAAAATTTTATCCGATTTCGTATCATCTTTATTACTAAGATATTCATGTTCTTTTTCGTGTTCTAAATGAACGGATACAGATGCCAACTCACTCTGGTCGTCTTCTTTACGGTTTTGAGAATCGTAAGAATTGATCCTTTCAAATGCTATCATAGAGGAGTGTTTAGAATATTCTTGGAACTGTGAGATAGAAGAATACTTGGAAAGTTCTTTTAATTCTGCGGCCGAAGAAAGTTTCGACTGTTCTTTTAATTCTGCGGCCGAAGAAAGTTTTGACTGTTCTTCGAACTCTACGGCGGAAGAATGTTTCGATTGTTCTTCTAACTCTGCAGCGGAAGAATATTTCGATTGTTCGTCTAACTCTGCAGCGGAAGAATGTTTCGAATGTTCTTCGAACTCTGCAGAAGAGAAATGCTTAGAATGTTCTTCAAGTAATGGCTTGACGGATGAGCTGATGGTTGCATCTGAGAGAACACAACAGCTATCTGATGAATCCTTTTCTATCGAAGTCAATGATGTCGGATCATCATATTCCTGTAGAAGTTTTTTAGTTTCCAGCAGTTGTTTCTCTAATTTACCTTGAGCTTTGCTTACACTCTGTAATTCACTTCGTCGACCTAAGTCGGATCTATGAGATGACGGCCGACTTTTTGATTTTTCATGAGGCGAAGATGGACGGGAGCTTTCGTACATGGAACTTGTAGGGAACTGAACTTGCTGATCTCTAAAAGTTACTGCGTTAGAACTGATGACATTTTCTTTCATTTTCTGCTTTTCACGCTCTTTTTCCTTATCCAGTTCTCGTTCTTTAAAAGCTCGTCGTTTTTCTATTTCACGCCTCTTTTGCCGTTTGTCATCATCCCGCCGTCTAGCCTCGTCCACGGCGGCATAAACCATCGAAGCTAAATTCACAGGTTGTTGTTGAGCTTCCATTACATCCTTTTCCATTGCGGTTTTCTTTAACTCTGTCATCCATTGGGCCAGCTCTGCTGTTGCTTTCACAGCATCCTTTTGGCAATTCATCAATGCTATGTTCATATCAGAACTTTTAGGAAATGATTCACTTAAAAATTTAATTTGACTTTGCATTTGGTTTTGCATCTGATCTTGCAATTCTTGTTGTCGCATTTGCAGATCTAATTTCTCTTTTTTCGCCTCAGTTCTTTCTTTAATATCTTTTTCATTTTCCTCTTTCCATTTCCTCTCACGTTCCGCTTTTAGCAATTCTTCCCTTCTGAGCTGCTGTTGTTTTTCATAATTCACAGTAACTTGATAAGCCTTGTTGATAACTTCCATCCGTTCCAATTCAGCCTTGTAGCAAAGTTCCAAAGCAGGAGTAGGCAGTGATTGCATATTTATAGATGTTGTAGTCGTAAAAACAGTTCCGCTGGTTTTAGCCGTCAAACTTGTTCTTCCCTCCGAGTTGCTTTTGGATTTCACTCGAGAAAGTTCATATGAGTCGCTCAATGTGAATCCTTCGCTTGAAACATTGCTCACCAAATCTGCATCTGTGTCAACAGTTGTCGTTGAATGTTCATAATTCTGTCTTCTATGTGCAACGTTTGAAATTCTTCTATCTCCTTCTGAATGTTTTGAACCCTTTCTTTTCTTTAAATCACTGGAGTCGCTTTCAGGAATTTCAGGCGAGTAAATTCTCATTGGCGAAGTTCGCATTTGCAAGTGATTTCTCGATTCTCCATTTAGCTCTTGTTGTGATTGTGACTCCGACATAGACTCAAAATCACTTTCGTATTTATAATTTGAGAAACTATTGATATCGTTTCTAATATTTTCACCGCTAATATCATTCTGAGGAATAATTTCTTTAAGAGTTTGCCTTGTTAGCTGATCATTACTAAAGGTTCGCAACTTTTCCTTCAAAACTTCAGCTATTGTAGGAGTTGGAACATCAATATTTCTTAAATAATTTGATCGAACAGTCACAAAAGGTGAAAGTTGCCTTTGCGGCTCAATGAACATAGAGCTTGATGCTTTCTGCCAAGTTTGGTCAGCGTTTGTATGGTTTGAATTAAGGTTATCGGAAGAGGAAACATTTTCACGAACATTTTCTGTGCTCATTCTATTGTATAATTCCGTTCGGGCAGCTAATTTACTGACTTCATTCAACTTTTGATTGCTCTGTTGAATTTTTTCAATTACTTCTTTTGGAAACGGTTCATCGTATGGCTTTAGTCTCAAACCGGAAGGCATCAAGGTGCGAACTGATGGTCGACTTTCAGAGGCTAGCATATCAGGTAGTAATTCTTGTGGTGGAATATATGATGGCACTCGGGCAGGTGAAACGCAACTCAGTCTTCTTTGCATCGGCGAATCGTAAGGTTTTTCAGGCGGCCTATAGAAGGACATTCGTGGACGAGATCTAGGACCCTTTTTATGTTTCAGGTACGGGATGATACTTGCTTCCCGTAAAAGTTTTCTGACCATGTATCCCCGAAAAACTGCTTGCATTCTTGCTGCTGCTTGATGGTATTGTTCAGGTGTGCGACGATTAGATGAAGACGCTGTTTGAATAAATGCATCGTCTTCCGAGATGGAAGAAACAGCGGAAGAATTTCTTGTGGAAGTCGAGTAGTAGCTATTGTAGTTTTTCTGTAAACTTATTGTAGTTTCAACTGCCTTATCATAAGTTAAAGGTCGAGGCGAATTGTTCGGAGAACGAGATGCGGATTGTTTTGCATTCATATGATTTTGTAGAACCTGCATGCATTCTTTTTTGACAATATGCTCAAACTCACGAAGCAAGGCAGTTGCGTGTAAATCTTTCTTGTTTCCTTCCACTTCTCGAAGAGTAGATTGTACAGATTTCACTTTAACATCTGTTTCCATCGGAAGGGAACCTTCCGAATGCCGAATTTTGGGTTTCATGTACTTTTTCGTAAGATTGGTTTGATTAGTAGAACCTTCAAGAGCAGATCCCAGCGACGGAGAAGTATCTAGCCTTTTCAACTTGGATGACCTTCTTGCATTAATTGATCGGCATTTTTCATTTAATTCCCGCAGTTGCTGTTTCTTCCGTTCCAGTTCCTTTTGCCTTTCGTCGTACTCTCGAAGTTCTTTCAATTTTCGAATTTCTTTTTGTTTTTCCATATAACTTTTCACTTCAACCGGATCGTAAGTTTTTTCTTTATCGCGGGTTTTGGTGTATCTAACATTTTCACTTTTCTTATTTGGGTCTAAATGTTGCCAATACTTTGATTTGAAAAGCGATTTGGGTTTGTCAGAATCCAAAGAATATTTTTTAATATTATTGCTTGCGGAAGGAGATAGTTGTATTTCGGGCATTTCTAAAAATTCTTCAAGCGTTTTGTATGTATCCAATGGAGAAGGCACTCTATCTGTCTTCGAAGAAGGCACTTCTATTGTTGGATTAATTGTCATCTCTAGATTCGCCAAGCTTTTTAGGACGGATGATTTTACCACTCCCTTTGTAGAGGGTTGTGACAACTGTTCTGCTGAACTCTGTGTAGAAGACGAGGCTGCAGAACTTGAACGAACTCCTTTCGTTTTTCCTTTTGTTTTTGGGACTGTTGATCCAGAGCTAACCTTTTTATCAGCACTACTTCCATTTAGTGGTGCTTGCATTGTGAGTTGAGATTTATGCTGCACTTTTGACCCTTTGTTCGTACTGTTACTGGTAGAGGGATTTGATCCAGAACTCGTACTGTTAACAATCTGTACACATTTAACGACATATCTATCAATTAATTAATGTAAGCAGATGTATCTAATCCTTCAATTCAAACTATTCAAACCTAATCACCAGACGAAGAAAAAAATGAACAGCAAACGATAGGTTCCTTAAGTTTTCCCTTATGAATATATGACAGAGTGTTGATTTACCTTATTAACTCTCTTCATTGAGATGCCGTTTGATACGTGAACTGTAGAAAAACGAGTTGTTTGAGACTCCACAGTTACAGCTGAGACAGTATTTACATATGTGCCCCCTTTACACACCTCTAAAGTTTTCTCTTTAGTTTGTTCTGCTTTTACCTAAAACGATTACAGTATTACTATACGCTATTTATGATGAATTGTCCCTGTATACTATGTAGCCATATCGTTCTAACGTTTTCGAAACAAAAGATTTGGGAAACATGATTCAAAAACAAAAATTAGTCTAATGGTGAAATTGTTTGATTAGCAGAACGGAAAATTGTAAATCTTACCCGATAATTATCTTGGCCGTTGACTGGAGTGTAAAGTTTTCTTCTTTTCGAATATCCGTTGTAGGTGCCATTAGCAACACCATCATTTTCTATGTAGTTATAAACAAAGAACCTATAATAATATATATGAGAAGGAATGGCCAATCCATCAATTCAAAAATAGTTGTGACGTATCTTGGCGACTTGAAAAATTCAACCAATGAAATCGCTATTTCAGTCAGGTCCGGAGCTCGACATGTAGCTCTTAGGAAGCTAGAAGTAGCTCCTTAAAGGAGGGAGAAGTAGCTCCTTAAGCTCTCCTTCTCCCTCCTTGAGCGGTCTCGCCAAATCCCAACTTGCTGCTTTATCTGGCTGTATTACAGAATTACAGCCAGATTTAGCCATTACATTACATCCATTGTAAATAGTCACTCCTGACTGTCAAATTTACTAAATATCGCTTTGACTGCAGTGGTAGATAAATTGGCACAATTGTGAGCTCAGTCAATCTTATATGTGATCGCGCAAATGAGGCTGCTGCATCGGCCACATAACGTAGCACAAAATTTCCCACGGTGAAAATGTAGTCCTTGATGAGATCTTTCCAATGGTATGGATTACAAAAAAATTCATCGTGGGAATTTTTGTGCATTCACGAAAAACCAAATATTTTCGGTAGAAAAGGGACATGTAGCTCCCTAGGAGCTACTTAAAGAGCTACATGTAGCTTCTTCCATGGAAAATCGCTACAACTTCCTCCCTAAGAGCTACAAGTAGCTTCTTCACGAGGAGCTACTTCTAGCTCCCTAAAAGCTACATGTCGAGCTCCGGACCTGACTGTATTTGAAATTCGAAAAAATCAAAATCCCATTATATTTTAGTCTCCAAGTTACGTCATTTTCCCGAAACCCCGCCCACCATATTTTGCAAATATTTTA
>JAQFYB010008196.1:0-10012 GCA_034694085.1 Pogonognathellus longicornis
TGTATTGTGCACTTAGATCGATGCATTAGTTTAAGAGTTATAGCGAGAGAGCGAAATATCTTTCTCTTATTATATAGTTTATTATTACATGAAAATTGGCAATAATTTGCTTTGTCAAGGTTGTTCTGGCAAAGGGGTCGCAAATGTATATTTACGCCAGTCCCCGCTACCCACGTATTGTTGAATTATCAGTGTAAATAGTTAGCTACTTATATTTGCTATTTGCTATATATACGTGAAACACATTTAAAAATTTAGTGTATTTAATTTAAGATCTTACAACGTTACAATGTTAAACTCTGAATTTTGATTTGATTTATTCAACGTCAAAATTGATCAAGTACCAAAGGACCTGAGAGAGAGAAAATGCATGATAAAGCTTTAGGTACTATAAATATTACAGTATTAACATGGACAGCTTTATTAAGTAGTTTGTAGACAAATACAAAAAAACCTCATATACAGAATATATAACCGCAATTACTAAGTCATCAGTTAAATACATATCATTTGTAAACTTAAATTAGCAATATAAAGTATCCTATAGTTTAAGTCAGTCTACAAACTAAAAACATACCATTTATAACTTACGGTTTTCAATTATAAAGTCATACAAGTGTTTTTTAAAGCTACCCATTGTCTTACACAATTTAATTACTTTAGGAAGAGAATTCCATAATATGGCTACTCTAAATGATGGACTTTGAAACGGCTAAGACACGTGATTTGGGACGGCGAGGCAAACGGCCACAGAATTGAAGATAGCGTCTAATAAAAGCGGCGTGAGGAGGAAGATTAGCGACAGTACAATGAAGTCGGAGAACTGAGGAGGACCGAGCTAGAGACATAAACTCTTTAAGAGTTTGCCTTCGGATCATCTACAATTAATTTATTTGTTTGAATTCACTTTAACTACTCTACTCAGTATCAGTTAAACTATTGCCCATTAACTGAAAGTATCATTTTGATTTGTTGCTTGCTTACACGATAATAAAATATAAAAAAATGAAAAGGGATCGTATTAACCAAACTAAAAATATTAATGAGTTCTGGAGGGAATTACGGCAAATTAGAAGAAAAAAGCTAATTCAAATTGCATCTCGAATGAAGATGGGAAAAGTTTCTACAACGATAAGTTACCAAAGCGAACGCAGTCAAGTGGAAATTATTCAGATGCTCGTCATCCACGTTTAGATGCTCAGATTTCGTTGGAAGAAGTGAAAAAGGCACTGAAGAAATTAGCAAACCAAAAAGCTGCTGGACCGGATGGAATTAAAAATGAATTCTACAAGAATCTACCGGAGGAAGGGGTTAAAGCTCTGACTGATTTGTTAAATGATGTCTTTGAAACAGAAAAACCACCAGACTCCTGGGCTGGGTCAGAAACCGTTATGCTCCATAAGAAAGGAGATACCAATGACCCTACTAATTATAGACCCATCGCCTTGCTCAATTCATCTTTAAAAATTTTCACACAAATCTTGAATGAAAGGATAGTACAATGGGCTGAAACGTCTAAGGTACTTCCGGAAGCTCAAGGAGGTTTTAGGAAGGCAAGGGGATGAGGGACCACATATTCACACTGAATAGTGCAATTCAGACAGGAACGAAAAACTCAAAAAAAGTATATGCATTATTCATCGATTTCGAGCGTGCATTTCCATCCATTCCGCACGGAAAGCTATGGAATAAACTTCATTCCATCGGAATATCCATAAGGTCATAAGGATACTGCAAGAACTGTATAGTAAATGTTATACGCGAATACGATTAGCAGAAGGACGATCGCACCGAATTGACATAACCGAGGGATTAATGAAAGGCGAAACGCTGTCACCCTTATTATTCAGCTTGTATATCAGTGACATAGAAGAAATACTGATCAATCTTAAAGTCTCGGGAGTTACGTTATCATCTTATCTCATTCTTCATATCCTTCTATTTGCCGATGACATGGTTTTGTTGGCCCCTTCATCACAAGCTCTCCAGATTAAGATAAGAAAATTGTATAATTATTTTGAAAGTCTAGGTTTAAAAGTTAACTTAAGTAAAACCCAGGTGGTATTATTTAGTAGAGGTGGCAGACCGAGTAAGGTAGAATTTAAATATAACACAGAATTGATTAAGATAGTTAGCGAGTATACTTACTTGGGAGTCAAATTCTCAAACAGAATAGTATTTGGTAAAGAAGCAATCAGTGCCAAAGTACGAGGACTTAAAGCTCTATATGCTGTAAATGATTTGCTTTGGAAGGGAGGCATTGCTGATATTGACGCTCAAAAAGTTTTATTTAATACTGTAGTTTCCTCTACTGCTATGTATATGTCACATATCTAGGGTTTGAGGTATACTGAATCATAGAGGTTATACAAACCAAATTTCTGAAAAGAATGCTAGGAGTGAGTAGAAGTGTAGCCAACTATGTGGTAAGATTAGAGACTGATAGCTTTAGTTTAGAAACACAAATTGTTAAAAGAGTAATTAACTTCATGATAAGATTATCAAGTATGTCTGAGCATAGGTATACAAAACTCGCATGGAGAAGCTTATTAAGCAATGGGGACTCCAACCCTAAGTATAATTGGGCCCTACAGGTAAAAGAACTATTCAGTAAAATTGGCTTTGAGAATCTGTGGAACTGTGAAAACGGTGAGACGATTCTGATGTATAAAAATGATATGGTATTAGCTATCCAAGCAAAGAGTAAAGAAAATGATATACAAAGGGTCAGACAGTCTAATCGATATAATTATTATGGAAGCATTATTCCAACGAGTGGTAGAGCTGCTTACCTGGACCTTAAACTGTCAAGGAAAACTGTCCATCAAATAGCCCAATGTAGAATAAGTATAAATATGTTCAAGCAAGGTAGTATTAACGTGTACTTAAATAGTGAAACTGTTTGTACCTTTTGTAATGTAATAGAGGAGGATGATTTGTACCATTTCCTATTTAAATGTAATTTAACTACAGGAACAAGAGAAGAATATATAAGTGAATTCGTTAAAAATAAATTAATAAACAGATGTAATTTTTTGTCAATGATAGATTGGAGTGATAAGTATTTATGTATAAGCCTAGCTAATTACATTATGAAAAGCTGTAAATATAGATACCTAATTGATTTATGGACAAATGATACTTAAGATAAGAAGCTACTATATTATAATATAATTGTAATGAATACTAAGATGTGCTCCATGGGTGGTTAGCCTAAAAGGAGCTAAATAAAAATATATACATACATACATACATACTAGATAGAACTAGAAATGCATCTGATTTTACTAGCAAATAAATCTGTCTGAATAACGCATTTAAAGCTGTTACCCACAGAATCTGAGCACAAACAGTATGTCATTGCTCATTAAAAGCAAAAAAGATGTTCCACTCGATATTTGTATATATTAGCAGTTTACGTGTGATCTGTGACCTTGTTTAGACAGGGCTAATTAACTCTCAAATATAATTCAAATACGCATATATATAGATAGGTATACTAATATAAGCGAAAATATATTTTCGACAAACCTCATGCAGGATTGTATTGCTTGCCGACGTAGTAAACGAAAGCTACTATGCTACGACACAGCTTAGGTAATTTTTTATACAAGTACAGGTCCAGCAAACCGAATCTAAAAAGAGTTCAAAAACTTTTCAATTATATGGTTTAAAATTATCCCTTTTGGGTTAGAATGCAAGTAAATAGTTCAACATAACACATCATGGGCAAGTGACCTATACATTTTTTTGAGAAAGATTGAGTATATTCTGCAATGAATCACAAATTTGCTGTAAAAAATAGTATGTTTAAAGGGCCACAAGGGATTCAATCAACAATAAATAGGATTAAGTATTAGGTAAGCAAATGTATAGGCACTTTGGACATTAAAAGTATAGTCAGAAATATTATTATCGTGAAGTTAAATCCGTTTTAAATACTTTATATGGAATTTAAAATTCTAAAATTACTTACTTTAATAAAAATTACTTTTAGTTTGAAACGACGAAAACGTGTGTACAAGAACTAATACAATAATTATTTAGGATAATAATAATATCTTGAAATGTTTTGGTCTGATGAATGTGGTTAACTATTGGTAATTGAAGAAATTATTCTCAATATAGCACTTGGGCATATATTCTAGAACGATTGGAATTACTAAATGAAATGAAAACAATTATTGTAACAATAGGACTAAGACTATATGTCGACCTAAAGTATAATTTTCAAGTTTAAATTTAACTTTTTAATATTTTAATATTGTAACATTGACTTGTGATTGATGAATCCTGGCCATATCGATCAACAAAAAACTACTACTACTATTATATTCTAGAACGTATGCCTTTTATGTGTCAGTAATGTAGTCACGAAAATGCGGAAGTAGCTGTAACTATAACAGAACTCTGGCATATCTTTAAACGTGAATTTGTTTCCCTGTAAAGTACGGAATTATTAAGTTGTACGAATCGCTTGATACTTGTATCGTGTAGTCGTGCAAAAGAGTTAAATAATCAAGCTGCCAATCATATAGTTTGAAACAAAAAAACTGTAGTGTATACCAAGGTTTTGTTTAGCTAAATACCCAATAACGAAGAATCAATAAATGATATTGACTCATGCAATATATTATTGTATAGCAACATACTATGCAAAACAAAACAAGGTTAAAATAATGTCTCTACTATAGTGGAATTAAGAGACACCTATAACTACTAATACATGTATTACAGAATATTATGTGCTATGTTTAAACGAATATGTAGTCAAAAATAGTATGATCGTAATCCTGGAAATTTTTGGACCCATTACCAGTAGCGTAACGCCGAGGTGGCCAGGGGAGGGAACCCCTCGGCGCCGGGACAGGCCGGAAACATGACAAACTTTTGCACATTATTGTCACGTAGAATCGGTGACAATCAAAGGGTGGGTATTTATTTATTTCTGACTCTGTTGGTTCTTGCTCTACTCAAATCTACATCCTTCATGTTATATAAAACATTTTAGAGTCAAATACTTTTAAATATAAAAAATATATAGATAAAACACATAACAATAGCATCCTACGCACAATATCATTGTCACACACACAAATACCTTGTCTCACACACTGAACCACAAGTCAAGTCTCATAGGGGCAAATAGGCACTTGTATAATATTATACACACAGCATAGCACCACATCTCCGTTCCGTTCCTCTACTAACTCAGCACTTTAGCACAGGCAGTCTGTACTTTGCACCTAGCCTTCCTTCGTGCGTTTAAGCAAGGATAGGGTCTCATCTCATCTTTCAAGTCGCGTAACAAATAACCCGCGTTGCATCATATCAAAAAACACGGGGAACAATAGGAAATCTTATAAAATCTTATAAAAAAACAAAAAATCGTCATTATCTCGGCTCCTAGAAGGGTTACGGGAATTGTGAGACCGGATCGGAACTTTAGGTATTTTTGAAGGGTCGTGCAAAAATTACGTCGCCAAACTTTTCTCAAGGAGGGGAATTTTTAACCCAATTAGGGGTCGTGAATATATTATGTTATAGTGTTTGCCCATAATTTAGCCAAACTTCAACCAAATTTCGGAAGGAAAATTTTGCACAATATTCTGACAATACAGACAACTTTAATTCAAGCATAATTTTTTTTAATCCAACGACCTATCACTGAAAAACCGAACTTTGCCCCCACACAAAATCCAAATTTTTTCTAGTTTTTCCAGTTTTTCTGCTCCTATTAATTAAAAATCAAGCCAATTTAACCAAAAATAAAATGGCGCAATTTAACAACCTACAGGCGGACCTAATTAAAACACAAACAGACTTGCGTAATACAATTACTGAACTTTTAAGCCTCAGAAAAGTACACGCTGATCTTATAACCACAGTTCACAATATGCAGACCAGAATGCCAATTGTATCTCACAATAGGGCACTGGTAGTTGACACTAGTAGCTCCATACCTGTACCTAAATTTAACTCTAACAAGACCACGCCAGAAACTTTTTTAAGAGCATTAGAAACATTTTTGTCCTGGCGTAATACTGGCGCCAAATACTTGGCTCAGCTTATTGCCAAGAATTTTTCATCATGATTCTGACATCTCAAACTGGTTCAGAGCATCAAATTTTTTGCATTTTGATCAATTCAAAGAAAAAAATTTGGAATATAATAAATCGGCTCAATCAACTGATTCTTTGTTTGAAGAGCTTTACACAATAAAGCAAGACTTTAACACACCATTTGAAATTTACTGTTGGAAGGTCAGAAATTTGTGCCAAAAATGTGACCAAAATATGAGTGACCGCAGAATAGTGGACAGAATCATAAATTCTTGTCTACCAGATATTTCAGTCATTTTGAAGCACACAAATTACAACTCGTATATAGAGTTTGTAACTAAAGGCAGAGAAATTATATATGATTTAAATAAGAAAAGATCCCAGATGCGACGCCCTCTCTGAGAAAATAAGCCACAGTACACACCAAAACCTTATTATGCTCCCAGAACCGATTTTTATAAACCAGGCGAGAGACGTGACGGCCATGTTGACCGATCGGGCAGTCACCTTCCAAATTCCTCTCAAAAGCCCCATTATGCTCCAAATCCAGATAAAAGTTCAAATCAAAGCCAGAATCAAAATTCATTTCCAAGTCATAGTAAAACTCAAAGTCAAAATCAAAGTCAATATTCCTATCCAAATCCTAACCCCAAAGAAAAATCCAAAAACCCAATAATTTTAGAATTAAAAAATTTTAGAAGAAAAAGGTCCACAACATAGAGGAATGTAGAAAACGTTTATATAACGAGCAGAAAACGGCCAAACAAGGCCAATCAACCTCAAATTCGGGAAACTAGAAAGTGGAAACGTCAGTAAGGTTTCTCCTGACGTAACTCACATTTTTATGTCCAAAGAAACCCCTCAAACCTTAATTTACGTTGATTCAAAACCCTGCATTACTTTCTTAGATTGTCTTTGCATAAACTCCCTAGTTGATTGGAATTTCGTTTATAAATCAAATTTAAAAATGGGGAACCCCACAATTGGTCCAATCAAGCTAGGAAATAGTTCGTTAATTAAACCCATGGGTTCAGTCTACTTAGATTTTACCTTTTTTGACAGAAAATTCAATTTTACATTTAATGTAATCAAATCTTTGCCTAGCAATTTTATTTTCGGTCTTGCCATACTTCGACATTGTAATATAAAACTGGACATACCTCGTGGTCAATTTTCATTTTCAAGCGAACCCAGAATACCTTTAGACTGTATTAACAAGCCTTTCCTTTGCGCCCTGCAGGGACTTGACAACCAACAAAGGGATGAGTTAGAAGACACAATTTCCTCGTCTTTTCTCCGGAGAAGTCGGGGTATGGAATGTGTTTGTAGCGAAAATTGAAGTAGTCGGAGATCCCATTTGTCAAAAACCTTACCCTGAATCCCAAATGAAACAAGAAATGATCAAAGAGCAAATCAAGGAATTATTAGATTTAGACTTTATTGCTGAAAGTAATGCTGAATGGTGTTCGCCCGGGTCAATAACCAAACAAGGTGACAAATTCAGGTTTGTCCAGGATTGTCGCAAGTTAAAAACACGTATCAAGAACGATTTTTACACTACCCCTGGTTTTCAAGAGTTAATTCATCGGCTAGACAAAGCATGTTTTATATCGACAATTGATCTTAGGAAAGGATGTTGGCAAATTAAACTTCATCCTAATTCGTGGAAATATACCAGCTTTGTCTGTTCACAGGGAAAATTTTACTGGAAAAGATTATTTTTCGGTTTAAAAACCGCACCATTTATCTTTCAGAGGTTCATGAATAATCTGCTAGGTGATAGGTACCATATTAAACATTTAAGAGACATTTTTCAGGTACTTGAGTCTGCTGGTCTTACAGCAAACACAGAAAAATTCAGCTTTGGTCGGACACACGTCAAATACCTAGGATTTGTCATAGGACCAAATGGTGTTGAAACCAATCCAGAAAAAATAGCTCCCCTTAAAAACTATCCTAGACCAAAGACACAGAAAGAAACAATACGATTTCTGGGGATGGTCGGATGGTACAGACATTTTATACACAGATTTTCCGAAAAAGCTCACCCATTGAATAAATTATTAAAAAAGTCAGAAAAATTTTCTTGGGGTAAAGAACAGCAAGATTCCTTTGATACCCTTAGAGACGAAATTATAAATTCAGTAGTCCTAGCTTTTCCTGACTTTTCGCAGCCTTTCATTTTTATTACAGATGCATCAATTTATGGTTTGTCAGCCGTTCTCTCGCAAAATACACCTGATGGCAAGGAAAGGCCCATCAGCTTCGCGAGTAGATCGTTAGCTCTATCAGAACAGTCATATCATCAGACTGAATTAAAATGTCTAGCTATCGTTTGGGGTCTATCCAAGCATTCTCAATACCTTGAAGGACATGAGTTTGCACTCCAAACTGATAACCAGGTATTGGTGTATCTCAATAAGAGGAAGGATCATAATTCAAAATTTATGAGATGGGCTTTAAAAATCCAAGATTTTCAACCGTTGATTACACATATACTGGATAGGCAAAAGAGAAATGTTTCCTCCCACACCTATTGCTTTACCTCTACTCTGTGTGTTCAGTCCAACAATTTCGAGTCCCTTAGGACAAGTAAGTCGACTGACGAAGAAAGTCAGAAAATTATTGCCAAACTTCCAAAACATTTTAAAATAATCAACGGAATTCTTTACAAACGTCCAGAATCTGGTGGCGAATACCCATTCATTCCCATAGAACAATCTCTACTAGAATATTTACATGATCAACCTGGTTCAGGTCACATGGGCATTAGAAAGAGCTTCACGCAGAGTCTATTGGTCTTCTCTAACCCAAGATGTAGTAGAATATGTCAAAACTTGCAGGGTTTGCCAGTCAGTTAAAAATCCAACCACTCTTTCCCTAGGGAATTTACAAAGCACTGTAGCCGATAATCCATGGGATATTTTAGCAGTAGGATTAATGGGACCTCTCCTAATGACTGCACGTAGGAATAATTATCTTCTTGTAGCCACATGTCATTTTACAAAATGGCCCGAACTAATTTACTGCCTTTCTGCAGTAAATTATAAAATGAATGCAGTGCTCGTTTCACTTGAAACAATACATTGACAGTCTGAGCGTATATTAAGCTATAATGGCACATATTTTCAAATGTGCATCTTTCAACAATCTAGCTATGGTATTTTCTTTGTTTGATGTGTTTAAAGAGGAATATACAACTTTACAGAAATGCTGCGGTGATCATGTTTGCTTCCTACATTCTGTGGTAAACGAAATATAGTTGTATCGTGTCGATGTTGTTTGTATCATCGCAGTCTGTTAATCAATATGCATGGGCAGGGTTATGTGTGAATAAACCGCGCCATAATTTTTCACTCAATGGCTCTTACTTTCCCAATGTAATTTAGTAAGGGATATTTATGATAGCTCAAGTTTTAAAAGGTTTCAAAAATTGTGATAAGGCTCAATAAAAAAGAGATTTTTTTTGTTCAGAGTGCGAATTCGATATACGCAATTATTTTACAACATTATGGCTTGAAATATAAAAACGTGAGATTTCAATGAATTTAAGCCTAAAATTAGCATCTAATGTCTAATTCACACCCTGAGCTTTTTTGCTCCTCTTTCAGAATATAAGATTCATTTAGGTCAATTTTACACTGAACAAGATTATTGATATCTTCTATTAGTTAACCTGTATACTAATCCTTAACTTTTAGAAGAAATTGTGATAGAATTTGCTAAAAATTACCAGATTACAATTGCCAACACCCAAGGTAAGGCATTAATTTGATGAAATCAAACACTATTGTAACATCATGAAACTGTTAGATATAATATAAATAGTTTCAACATGAAACAACCCTAAATCTTAATAGCGCTAGGTGGGGGAATCGATTTTCAACTAAGATGTTGAAATGTATCACAAATTAACATTGTATCATTTTGGATTTATTTCTGTGATTGAA
>JAQFYB010008197.1:0-10011 GCA_034694085.1 Pogonognathellus longicornis
ATATGTCTATTTTATAAAATATTTGTATGCGTCCTATCAACGTTTGCTGTAGCTGCCTTCTTTTTTCCTCCAACTGATTTTTAAAGACAGTTTATGTGTGTACAGTACAACTTTTCTCCGATCCAGAGTAGAGTGGTCGTCTTGACTGAGTGCGTTTTAGTGTGTGGATGTGTTGTAGTTGTAAAATGTAAAGCTACAGGGAGAACATGTACACACATGAAGTACATACAATCATGTATGTACTTAAATATTGAGGCATAGTGTGTGTATATATAGTGTGTGTGTGTGTTGTACAAAGGAGAGAATATCTCATAGCTGTATTGTAGAACAGACAGGTGTAGTTATTAAAAATATTAAAAGGGGACTGCTCATAAGTAGCAAATTATGTTATCACAGGAAAAAGGCGTGGAGTTCCTAATTAATTGAAATGTAGCGTAAATTTCTCTTGTGTTCAAGGGATGTGTTGTGTGGTTCATGAGGTCGAGAGGCTCTTCTTCTTCGTCTTCATGTCCCAATAGCTTGATACTAATCACTCAAATCCTTCTCTCCACTTTACGATTACACACTACAGTTTTATGACTTATGTCATGTAGTACACAGATATCGCTCCTATACAACAAGTCTGTCCATGTTTCTAAAGTTGTAGTGTTAACTATGAAGATATTATTTAGATCACAGTTCGTTTTATGAACCAAGGGTCGTATACTTATGATATATCTATGCATATCACTTGCTTCTTTTCTTGTAGATTTACAGCGAAATGAAACTAGAAGTGGATTGAATAAACTCCAATCCAAATAGCACCTTCTTTCCTGCTTTCCTCTCCCACCTTATTAAAAAAGAATTACACTAACAACATCAACACCCGTGCTTGGCAATACTCGTCAATGCCAAACAAGAAAGAGTAACCCCTTTAGAGACAGCAGAGTACGAGTCCTGTCGGAAACGAAGGATTTTAGCTTGCAGCTCTCTTTGTAAACCCAGCATACACATTAAACTTTTATTATAATTTTATTTGCCTATTTGCTTGTGTTATTTTTATCGCTATAGATTACAAATCCTGTAGACTGTAGATTACAATTATTTGCATTTTTATTTCCAGTAGTATAGCTACAGCTACACAATGAATTGCTTAACCTCATAAAATAGTAGTCCCTATAGTTCATACAATAATATGAGCACAAACAATAGTGGTTGCATTATCTCAACAGCCTTGCCATTGGCTTCATGATGACGTAGCTTAGAGTATAGACACATACATTTCGAACTAGGAACATTATTCCCACTTTAGTGGAAAAAATATTGAATTGCCAAACTTGCATTCATTGAGATAAACACATTATTTAGCGAACTATATACCTACTGAATGAATGTACAAGGAACTTGTTCAATTAAGAACATTGAGATGTACATGCAGTGAGGAAAACCAATGAACTTACCATTCACATTTCGAACTGAAATCTAATGAGCTTCGCATTTCAGATTTATTACAATTTATGTGACATTCTTATAGTAAAAAAACTTGTTTTTGTTACTGAAACGGTAAAAGAAAGCGTACGTGCGATGCTAATAAATCCATTGGCTCTACAATACGAACAAGACACCAGAACATTGGATCTGGTGTCAAAGAAAAGTGAGATAGCTCATTTGATTGGGGTTGTGATTATCTGCCAATTGGAATAGAATTTCTCAATCTCTGTCTCTCGAACTGAGTGCAAAGTACATACAATGTAGTGGCTATGGCAAATTACGTATGGAAATCACATGATTTTTTTCAATGTCTCGTTATTGCCGTTGCTGTTGCTGCTGGTGTTGTTGTTGGGTTATTGAGTGGTGGTGTGGTCCCGGTATATTATGTTCTGTGTGGCTTGATGTTGTTGGTTGGACGTAGCTGTCGATTTCCTTCTCACCTTTCCTTCACGCACTTCATTTCAATCTCAACTGAATCAACTGCTTCTTACTTCACACGACAAAGTCAACCCATACAATTGTAACAATTTGATAGCAACTGAATTGAATAAACTCTAGAGCTATAGCTGCGTGGACTGTATATAGGAAACTGCATTTTTTGTGGGACAGAACACCCTGACACGGAGTGTGTAGTATCCTATCCCTTTATTCTGGTTCTGATTCAGCGGATGAGCAATTCATCATATCTGTCACTCATATCTTTTATCACGGTGCATAACACTATCAGAAAATGAGTGAGAGAGTGACGCTCATTATCTTGTGAAACAAGACGGATTTTTGTTTTGCATTCGACAGTCTGTTCTCTGTACCACTTCCCTGGCTCATTTGCATTCTTTGTGGGGCTTAGGCGCAAAGATGTGTAGCGTAATAATTAAACCAAACCACATGTACCAAGATTACATTCTGAATAAATGCTGAGACAGCTAAAAAAGCCCAAGCTATCTTCATCTGGGTGCCTATAACAATATTAGACATACCTGGTATTTGAATGGTGTAAAAGTATTCTTGTTCCATGTAGCTTGTACATTTGTGTGTGTGTTGAGGAAAACATGCACAAGACAATGAACATCGTAATAATAAATGTAGAAAAATCTGGGCTGTTATCGGTCGCATTATTTCTTATCAGTGTATTTGAATAGTTTGTTGTGTTGGTTGAGGGTAGGAAAGGGAAGGAGATAGGTCAATAATATATATTGCAAATACGCACTTCGTTAGTTAGCAGATAAGTCTAATGTCCTTCTCTCAGTGTCAAATGACCTTTAAAGCTGCAATGTACAAAGTAAACTGCCCCATTATATTGTAGTGATGAAGACTCATTTAATTTAATAAGCTGACGATGATGAGGCTGATGGAGAGAGACAAGTGATACCTAAATGCTACAAGTGTTCTCCTATCGCTAACTGCCACCATTTGCTTAATTAACTTTGTTAACTCTGCACCAATAACGATGTGGAACTATAGGAGGATGAGACTCAGGACGTAGACAAACTCATTGTAGGCTATTTACATTTATTTAAACCTATACACAGCAGTTTTCTCCATTTCTTTGATAAAACAATGTCTGATTATAAAATCAAGTTGTGTTAACGTGTACAGAAAAAGTATTCGCGACTCTGCACGACTCAGGCCACAGTCATAGCCACTGAGTCACTGTACTGTACCTACAAAGAGCAAGCTACAGTCCAGGGAATGTAGGTTTGTGTGTGTTGATTTAGTAATGTGGTTAATGTGGTGTAGGTAGTGAGTGAGTGCGGGTTGTAATTGTCGTAAAAAATAATGAGGAGTGAAAACTATTAGCAGATGATCGAGAGCGCTGAGGATTCATTCACGTAGACTTAAATGGCCTGGCTGCATTGCACCAGCACCTCATCAAATTCTCCGCACATTTGAATTCGCCAGTTATTCGTAATTCTCAAGATTAGAACTCTCGGCGGAGACAGTGCAACGTCTTGAAAACAAGACGCTTCTTACATTTACATGTACATGTACTTTCTTCTTCTATGTAGTCCTATCTTCCATCTCTGTTTCTCTCCGCACTACCTGCACTCCTTGTCCAACATCGCCGAACATTCTTTTCATTCCGAATGACCAGCTTATCTATGATTATGTCTTTTCTTAGGCGTTTTAATGTACAACCCTCGATTACCTTATCATTACTCGTCGCAACCATGCAGATTCCACTTCAAAGTCGGTCTGTTTAGCTCAAAAACAGTATAAAACGTATACTGAGTGTAGCAACAGTGTATGTAGTGTATTATCTAGAACTCTTTGAGTGTACAGACTCAGCAATGCTTTACACTTCAGTCTCAAGTCTGTTTTCTTTGCATGTATTAGCATTTGCAGACGCACAGCACGTAAATAAGGAGAGCAGGAGCAGGTAGAATAATGTGATAGTATTTATGCAATTTATTTCTATAACATTAAAGATTACACATACATATTTGTATTTGCTAGACGTAACATAAATTCGCTTAACTGGTTTCCTTTGTTTTGCATTCGTTGGTATTTTTGCAAAGAGCCCTGTATATTATGTGTGATTCTCATCGGACGCACTCTGTTCTGTCTTTAGTGTAAGTGTAATGCAATGGTTGTACTTGTGTGTTGTTTGTGTGTGCCACTACGATATTATTCTTCCAATCCCACCACTATAAGTACTACTGTATATTTTATTGCCTTTACTGACTAATAGCCGTAATAGATCGCTTTGTTTTGTGTATGATATGCTCCATGGTTGGCTATGTTCACATTTTTGCCACAATAAATCTTTAATTGACATTAATTATTGTAAAGCAGTCGTTAGTACCTCAATTACAATCTATTAAAACTGCCTAGGAATTTTTACTTGGAATCCTGTGATAAACACAAGTGGTTTCACTTGAACAATGGAAGTGGGGAGTATAGAGTATAGCCATCGGAGTGGCTACACAACACAGCCAGAGAAATAATCATCATCCTGCATCTCCTTCACTCTAATAAACTATCAGCACGTCAATTTTGCCTGTTATGATAGACTCTGCTTTTGTTGTTCTCTCTAATGACCACCTTTGCGTCAGGCGTTTAGCTTGAGAAGCACGTAGGCGATCTTGTTAATTAAATTAACTTACTCCGCAGCTTTGGCTTTTTCCTTAAACAAAACATGGCAGCTCAATCCCTACTTAATTCTGCACCTTACCACCAATGTCATGCACCCAACATCCACCATAATTATTTTATTATTTTCATCGTCTCTCTGCGAGTGTTCGGAATTGTCCAATCACCCATTCATTCTCTTATAGTAGTTGCATCATTTCCGTCACTTCACAATGCTCAATTGAATACGGGCTTCATTTTACAATAATCCAGAATCGTTTTTTATCCTTTAATCAATTGAGCGCAAATTCCGGTGTGATTAGCACTAATATTAATGTATAAACCAAGTAATTCTTCCGTCCAGGTGTTGTTTTTGTATCTCAATAAGTTTGAACAACTCACACTAAATGGTTCTTCTTCCTACACCTACATCCTACGACTCCTGCAATAAAATGCTGCAATAATCAAATCAGGAACAATAAAACCTGCATTTTGTTTTGATGAGTTGATAATGTATTATTGTGTTTATATGTGTGGGTGGGTACAGTCACTACAGTCGTTAACAGGCACCGAACAAACAAACATTAGCAAAAGAATGGAAACGAAAACCGTAGCAAGGAAAGAAAATGGAGAGGGAGTAAAAGGAAGTAGGTAGTCTGGTGCTTCTGGCAACAAGTATCGTATCATTTTATTAGAAGCAATAGTTAAGTCGTGTATAGGTACTCAGAATATAATAAGTAGTTTAAACATGTAGCTCCATAACTGTTTTCAGTTTATGTATTTTGATATTATGTAGTTGATGTGTGTGAGTGTGTGACTCTGCTTTGTTTGTGTTATGTTGTTGTTGCGTATGAGTCTGAAGACTGAGGGGGTAATCAATATCTCATAAAATTAAAACACAGAAAGTAAATGGATGAGTTGATACAAACTGTATCATAACCTACGACGACAACAAAAGCAACTGTACTTTCTGCAACATTTGAAATATTTGCAGACTTTGTGTTGTGTGTGTATGCATAGACTGCTGCTGAGAGAGTGAATGCTGTGGCTGTGTGTGTGTTGCATGTCATATGTCAATTCACTTTATGCAAAACTCGTAAAAATGGAAAAAACTTGAAACCAGCTTTACGTATTGTTGGTATTACATTGTGCTGGGACTTGAGAAAGAGAGAGACATGTCTCTCTTTCTTTGCACACACTCTGTATGCAAAAGCTATTGCTAACATTCATTTTATTCTATTGACAGTCCGCTCATTAAATGTGAAGGTCATAACCTGTCACAACACACAACGTCCAGCAAGCCATCCACCAACAATTTCGCCAACCACACCTGCCCCAACTTATAATAATAATAATCATACACTGTGATATGCCTGGCTAATATATGAATGCAAATACACTGTGTGTCGTTGTATGGATTGCTGTGTGGCTGGTGGTTTGTTAGTAGTACACAGTGTGTACATAGTGAAGGTAATTGATTAGCATAGCATTACTGAAGTATGCTTGGATGATTAGATCAGCAATAAATGCGAAATAACATTGTGTAGCTAGATAAAGGAATCTAGACTAAACTAACGTTTAATAAAACAGTATTGCTGCATAAAAACCCCACAGACACATCCCAACTATTTGCTTGTGGAAAGAAATGTTTTATTTTACGAGGAGAGTTGTTTAGTCTTCCCATGTCCGTCGTGTCCACCATTCAACTCACAATCAGCTTGAGGTGTTTTCTCTTCTGTTCTTTTGCATATAAATACATTTCTTTGCAATTGAGACAAGACTTGAACGACCAGACTAACTGACTGACTCAGACCATGAGACTCAGTGTCAGCAACACACAGACTCAACAAACAAAAAGATCCCAACCCTAACCACAAAAACGGTACACATTTTATAGAGCCACTGCCAAATTACTCCCAGCAACTCAAAAACCGATAAAAGTGGCACTAAAACTTTTCTGCTTCTTTTATTCACTTGTCGATGTATCTGCGTACAGTACAACATGCAAATCATTAATTTATTTTTTGCCCATATAAGTCAATTTATATTTGCAATGTACATATCGACATTATTAATACTGTCGTATATATTTTGATATTGTGCATATAAGGTACTTTCAACTTTCCTGTGCAGCTAAACATACATGTCTGTACTGTGTGAGAGCTCAAAAATTATATTATTATTTGTCATTTTTATTTCCCCATGTTCGTTTTGTTTTCAGTTTGTTAATTTAGTGCTACTGCTACAACTACTGTGTTAATAATTTTATGTGTGTTTTCCAAATACAGGGAACAGTCTAATTAAAGATGTTTAATGCTTTGCACAGGTTCCAGTATAATAAACTGCATGCATAGTATTGTGTAACAAATAAACTTTAAAGTCTGCATTTCACCGCAGCCCTTACAGGTTTGCGTTTGGCGTACCTATATACCTGTCATCTTCGTCTTTCTAGCCGATTGCCGTATGTGTACTGTGTACATGGAATAGAAAGGAGTGTTATAAACTAAAAAACATTTTGTACTATTAGGATGATGATACAGAGCTGTTTTGCTCAACTTACATCACCTAATTATTTGCAATAACAAAGGATGTCGAGGAAGGTAGGGGATTTGTGGTTAAAGATGAAAAGATATTGATAATTACGGGCTGTTATATTGTGACAGCTATCTAGTTTATTTATAAAGTCGCTTTGGACTCTAGAAAAGGTTGTATTGATAAATGCACATTACAGTACGTACTTTTGTGTCTGTAAACAGTTGTGAGACAGAAGTGTAGTGTAGTATTCCAAATAACGTACGTTTATTAACAATATTATTGTAACTTCATATAATAGACTACCTACCCAGCTAGTTAACTAGTTATGTATAATTTAGAGCTAAGGGTAGTTGTAAAAGACACCGTCAGCGTCAGTTGCAGTATGAAATTATGCTGACATGAAATTATAAATCATTATCCAATAGACGCTTTGTAGAGAAGTTATTGCAAGAATTCAAGATTTCTGAAAAAATTGAGTACCATGTAGATACTGGCAGTTTTAAAATTAGATCATTGGTCTGACTGCATGACAATGAGCGTGAGTATTGCTATGCTGGTTAGTTTTCTGCGTGTAGACAAATAGACGAGTACCGAGTCTAGCCTTGAATGCGTCAACTATTCATACTTTTTTAAAGATTTTATGTTAGTGCGTTTATGTAGTATGTAGTGGCATGCTTGAGCTTGTTAGCTCCTTCCTTTGACTGAAATGGGAAAAATGCAAGCGTGTTGTAAAGTTAATAATTTTACGATGTGATAGTCAATGTGAATTGTATTTAACGATAGGAAGATGAAGGTAAAAAACCAAGAAACACAACTCATCCATTAGATTGTAGAATTCGGAGGAAATTCGTTCCTTTAACTTACAAACGCTCAAATGCTATCTAGTAAAACCCGAGGGTTAAGTCAGAATACTTATTTTCGTACTCAAATAGTAGAATAATCAAATAACTCGGTCGTTGACAAGTTCACTAAGTTTCTTTCAAAAATATCGTTTAAATTTTACAAATGAAACTATTTGTACCTATGTGAATTGTCTTAAAACACCGACATACAGGGATATAAAGGATGTAGCACTGCAAAAAATCAACCAATAACATTGCTCGTAAACATGGCGATTCAAAAAAATCAGTAGGGACATCCACAACAGATAACGTTGACCAAACATTAATTCAGGTTTAATTGTTCGGTAGCTGGTGGTGCTTGTAATTGTTGTTGTTACCGTTGTACAGAATGCATGTGAGTATACATGTACACAACTCTCATCAAATGTTTATGTTGTTTCAGATGTTATGCAAATAACTCAAATTGAATACAATTACATACAGGCGATAATGTTTTATGAACTGACAATCGCATAAAACGCAGTTTTTAAATTCGCATTCTCACTCTCATCGTCTTATCTAATTACATTAAATTTACCGGATTGTCAACAATTTTTCTTTCGTATATACTAAAATGTGTACAAAATACACCGAAGTCAACGTTTGCGGTCAATGCATCAGATGGGCGATTTCAAAAAATGAAATGATGAATTTTATAAAGGCTCTTTTATTATATCCACCTATTTCTAATTATTACATACTGTGATTTCTCCAGAAAATAATTATATTATGACAGATGTTGCTGGAATTTTGGAAGCATTGATGTTTGTAGTAATTTTATTCGTTGTAACACTACGGGGAAGAAGTGTTTCTGAGTTGTTGAGTTTGATGGTTGTTGCTTGTTAAGAGAGAAACGGAGGTTAGATAGAAGTTGTCCGTAAGAGCACATTTGCATTCTGAGTGTATCAACTGAGTATTTGGCTACTAATCTGACAACCCGTTCCTTACACGACGGATGATGACGACGAGGACGAGAACGACTAACAATAAGTCCTGAAGTTGTCCATAAGGAATTAAGTATTAGGTGAACGTGACAGTTTTTTCTTCCTTTTTTGCTTGTATCTCAAATTGGGGCGGACTCGCTTTTTGGCTTTCCCACTCCATGCTGCAACCGACTCTCCTTTAACTCTAACTCACTCATCAACATCTCCATTCATTCTTTCCTCTTCGTCCACTTCTTCTTTCGGATATCTGCATCACCTTATTATTACTCCACTACAACTACCTCCCTACTTTGCTGAGCCTTGACTTTAATGGCTTCTTGATGCTGATGAGCTTTTTGTGAGGAACAGCCAATTTCCATCCTCGCGAATGTCTACATTTACATGACTCCTTATTCGTCAGCCAAAACTAAACCACTCACTTTCCTATGTCATCTTAATTTAAAACCAATCTTACTTTCTATATATATTTACACACACAAATTACACATGTCTAATATCTATACAAAAACTTGGTTTATCTAAGTCTTATGTTAGAACTAAAGGACCTCATGTTTCCTAATAGTGAAAAATCAAAATGCGTATGCATGCAGCATTTCATCGTATATAACAGGAATGCTTTAATCGCTTAAACTTCCAATCAACTTAAAAGTTGTCACCCCACATACCCGTCTTGGGTCGAATGCAGTTCTTTCTAGATATTTATAAAGTAAATAAACAAGTAAGTACCTACAGGTACTTAGGTAGATAGGAATTAGAAATAAAGTAAAGATACATGTGAATATAAATTGCAAATCCTTGTCTTTGAAGAGAAGACAGTGAGTGGTGGAATTCAATCTTAATCTTTCCCCGAGGCGAGAAGGGAATCACATCATTATTCGCTTAATTCACGTCATTAGTCTCAACGTAGTCATCTCTGAAGCTGCATTCACAAGCACATTGGTGTTTTGTTCGTCCAGCTGCATCTGTAACGGGGCAATTGCCTCCTTCGTACAGAAAAACATCAGGGTTCGGGTTCTTCTTGACACACTGTTGAAAGCATGTTGTAAACGGCTCTTGCTCACAGTCACTCCGTATGGTCTTCAAAGAAAACAAAATATTCATCATACAATGAT
>JAQFYB010008198.1:0-10009 GCA_034694085.1 Pogonognathellus longicornis
CCTATTTCAGCATCTCTGACTGCGTTAGTATTATTGGGTCTAGTGTGTGCTCCAAGAGCAAACATTCCACCTGCAATTCAATATTGGTAAATATAATTTAAAATCTTCTGGGTTAGTTACTTCTGCTCACATTTGTTTTTTATCGCGAAAATTATTTTTTCAGTTATTATGATTAATTCTCTATCTGATAAAGCAATATACAATATCAGATCAAAACTTGAGAAATCAGATAACAATAATTATTACCCCCCCCCCCCCACAGTGCCACATTTCATTTAGGTATAATTATTATATAACGCACCAGCAAAACAGGCCAAATGTCCTACGACATTTTGAGCTTGATCGTTATTGGATTCTGCAATATAGAGAAGACGATTCTGCACAGAAGTCTTAACCAAACCATTAGCAACAAAAGCGTCCATAGCTTCGTCATACATCTGCCCTGCTTCTTCGTCTCCGAGTTGAACATAAGCTTTGATCAAATATTCATAATAACTGTCTCCCATCGCTCCGATTGATACATGACCTGGATAAAATGTACATTGCAATTTTAAATATTGGTTTCTCAATTGAAGTTGAATTTAATTCATTATGAAATTGCGAAAAATTAAAAATACATAATGCAATAAGGGTGAAAAATCGTACTTGAAGACCACTCTCCTGTCATGATATTAATGAAATTAGGGTAAAGTCCATTGGGTTTATTAATGTTCTTCATGACTTCTCTGATATGATCGACTTTCTCTTTGAAAATCGGGTTTCCAGTGATTTCAGACAAATAAGTGAATTCCAAGTGAAGAGTTCCAAACTCGGCAAGTACA
This sequence comes from Pogonognathellus longicornis, assembly GCA_034694085.1. Taxonomy (NCBI): domain Eukaryota; kingdom Metazoa; phylum Arthropoda; class Collembola; order Entomobryomorpha; family Tomoceridae; genus Pogonognathellus; species Pogonognathellus longicornis. Next base: position 822 of record JAQFYB010008198.1, read on the forward strand.
CCATTGGTATTTGGATTGGGTAACTAAATATTTAATATAATTGTGTTTAATATTTAACTCAATTTAAAGTTACGAATACAATATATAAAATAGAAGAGTATTAATTGCTGGATAAAGAATTTACCAAAGTTTTGATATTGAAATAACCGTATGGAATTCCTGTGGGTGTATCAAAGGCAGGCAGAAGTAAAGTTGCGATTTCAGTAGCTCTTTGTTTGTAAATGTCATCTTGTGTCAGGGCGTAAGCGGTTAAGAATCCTCCTACAAAGCGAATATTCGTTTCAAAAATCGAAATGGTTGCATCCTAAAAGATTTGTATGATATTTCATTAGATTTTTCTTAAATATTCACTTCATAAAAAGGTTAATGAAATGTGCATGTATATTTAGTGTAATGAGTAATGTAATAATACATGTTTTTGTTAAGAATCTTAACTAACCACATTGCTGAAAGTTAAGTTGTTTGCTACAAAGTCTCTAGCATGTTCATATTCTTCCATCATGCCCATAATAAACAATGTGTCCAAAGAATCGACGATGGTAGCTCCAATTTTAGCTGTTCCAAATATACCTCCAGTTTGACCAGTTTGACTTATTGGTTTCAGTTCATTATTTCCCCATGCGTATCTTACATAGTCATCCCAAGCATCTTGCATCATCTGAAAAACATTTCAGTAAATAATTACATGTAATAGTTTAGAAAAATGTATACCACGACGACAATAAAGTGTACATATAAACACTGGTGTGGCCAGGAGGAAATTCCCAACCTTCCCGAAATCCAGAAAAAACAGGTTATTTTGCCCTGAAAGGGGAAAAATTCGCGCTACTCGCGAATTTTATGTTCATTTTTGTTCAAATTTGCTAAAATACATATATTAATTAACACAAAAATTAGCACATATGATATATACCTCATGTTTTGAGTTCCCCCCCCCCCCGAAACCAAATCCTGGCTACGCATATGCATATAAAACCTGTTTACTAACCAATAGTAATTCTCTTATCTTGCTTTGAATAGTTTTAACAAATGAGTGATTTTTAAAGTTAGGTAGGTATTACTGAAAAGTAAAATGTCTATAAAATTGATTTCCTATATATCTGATGATAGCATCTTCCTGACGTATCCAATGAAAGATTACAATAAATGTAAAACTTTGTGAAAAAAGGACATCTCTATACCTTTTCAATTAGTTCCTTATATAATAATATGTATTATGTCAATAATACTTAACTCCTCGAGTGTTTCTTTTATGTAATTTCAGTCAGTAGTCATGAAATTCCTAATATATTATAATAAATGTATAGGTAAGGTTGACTTAGGGGCGCAAAGGAGCAATCATATAATATAGGAGTAGAAGTGTAGAAGTCTCACCCGTTGAACAAAGTTTCGTCGTTCTCTGATTTCTGGATCTGGGTCTTCTCCTCCTTGAATCAAGGGTTTTTTGGCACTAGCATATCTATTGTTACCAGAAGGAACTGCTTGTATTCCAGACACGGCCACACAGGCCAAAATTCCAAAAACCACCAAATACTTCATGATGGTACAATATTGTTCTTAAGAAATTATATCCACGTATCTGCAAAACCATGACACATTTTTGTTTAGAAACACTTCAGAAACTTAGAAAGTATCAATGTTAGTTTTATGTAATTCCAAATTAATACAATCTCATTTAGTATTAAATCGTAAGTGTATGGTTTACCATATCTATAGTAGTGTAGTTTAGATTTTTTTATTGCCTTGTTTGGCTCAATGATTGAACTAGTAATATTATTCTTACAGGTACATTACAGCTGCACGTACTATTACTTGGCTACTACATATTACACTAGCTATAGAGAGTTACTTGTGGAATTTCATTGTGATGCTACACACTATGATTTTACTCTCCCTGACCCATCAATTCAATGAAATACTAAGCTACAGCAATAGCATAATAAAGCACAATACTAGAATAAGAAATCGTCATGAAGAATCATGAACAACATATTTGGAATATGCAAGGTGATGTTTTCATTAGAAAGGGATGATGACTTTATGATGCAAGGCAGTAACAAAAGTAGAAATTATACGCATATGTAATCACATACACATAAAGCAGTACAGATATTGTTCTCATCTAGTTACTATATGATAACTAAATAAAAGCTACACTACTATAGGTTTTCTATAAAGCTATAATACACTTTGGGTGCAATATTTGGCTGATAACATTACATTATTGTTAAATCAAACCATACATGAGACCACCTTTCCTTGTTTATAATTTCGTCCAAATATCTGTACATCAATTTTACTATCCTGAGCTCTGGATTTATAATAATTTAATTGAAAACCTGAGATAGACAAATGTAGTTAGATAAATATATTTTAAAGAAAAAAGGTTTAGAATAATGTATGTATTACATTTATCTGCAATATACATCCGTGTGTAACTGTGTAACAGATGAAACATGTACATCTGTAATGATATTCGATACAACATATAAAAACGGCATTGGAAGCATTAATTGCAAATCTTATCAGGAAATACTGCATAATAATCATAAATAGGCATGCCATACAAATAGAATTAACAAGTAGTTTACTTACACGCGTCCTTATATTCTAATATTTTGTTTCATTCATGATTTCTACTATGTTTTGAAATGTAGCACACAGTAAGTGCCAATATAAACCGTCTACTCACTTACAACATGCATGCGTGTCCAAATGGGCTCTTTCATATACACAACATTACAAACGAAATAAGGATATTATAGATGTTATTATCAAGTTAATTCAGTCAAAGTATAAAAATCTTTGCCTGAAGAGCTTTTAAAACCAAAGTTTCTTGCAAATCGACATTCACTTTTATTTTTCCAATCAAACAGTGAATGAGTCCACTGTTTGATTCAAAGGGAAAACACATGTTGCAATTGCAATTTAAATAAAATGTGAGGATGACACAATATTAATATACCTAGGTAAGGTACATGGTGATCAATACTGATAGGAATGTTGTTCGCAGTAGGGATCGTGTATAATGCAATCATATATTATTACATAAACTTGAATTTGTAAATCTTAAATTTTCTTTAGATCCCATGCATTCATTGTACATTGTACATCAAATCTGAATACATTACATAGGACTATATGGAACGAATCAAAAAAATTGTCTCTTAGTTGAAAATAAATGATTCATATAATATATACCTATACTTATACTTGTAAGATTCATTTTTGGGTAATTTGTACAATTATATTTTATTAGGTAGTTGTATGTATTATGTGTATTTTATTGGTTTGTAAGTTGTTTTATGTGATGAACACAAACAAGAAGCTTAATAATAATAAAACCAAATGTATTATTAGGCTATTATCATATTATAATTCCATTATACAGACAATTCACACTTTAACAATTGATTTTAATTGTACCAATAATCTAAATAGAATTCTAATTATTTTATGATCGTTTCTTACCATACTGCTTTTGGTGCTTATGGAGTCTCTGCTCAATTCACATTCTAAAGATTGTTTATTTTACTGGCAAGTACATAGTTGAGTTGAGTAGTCTTATTACTACTGCAGATGCACCTTGCTAAAAAAGGATTCCTGCTACCTGACTGGAAATGCACCGCAGGACACTACTCGCTACCTGGATCTTCATGTATGTTCATTTGTACTTACATCTTACAAGTACTGACGCAGTGAGTATTATAATGGTGCAAACAAAACCATCGGATCTTGTAGTTTGTCAATCATCATATTAAAATTGCCGGACCCGTTCCTTTATAATCTTGCCATACCTTAGTAGTCATTGCATACATAATGAGGGTATGTAACTTATACTTTTTCTCAGAAACTTGTAAAACTGCATTCCACTTTCCATATTATGCTAATTCTTATTCATAACTGCAGAGTAGTTAGTATAGTAGCGTGAGCTAACTGCGTTTAATTTAGAGTGTGCATGTGCAATGTACTAATTTGTTAACCACGTTTTTAAACAGTGTTAATAATTTTTTAATTAATTTCGTACTAAAAATTACCTTAAATTTGCCCACTGAAGTAACAACCGCAATCAATTACGTAAGTCATGTCTCAGATTTAACAGAAGCTTTCGTCCGTTTTTAAACATATTAATTCCTTACTTAAATACATAATGACTCACATTCTTCAGTAATTTTATCATTTAAGCCAACTTTAGTTATGACACATACAATAAAGAATACTGCTATAAATGTTTTTTTCATACACATGATTTTAATTAATGAAATTCTGAAATATACCAAGGTAAATTTTTATAAGGTTGAAAATGTGTTCTTACCAACCCAGCACCAATGCGAACCAATTGATGCTCCGATGAAGAGATGACAATCGCAAATAAATCATAAATGTTGAGTGAATGCACATAGCATTTTAAGCTAATCATCCATCTGTTTGTAAAAGCTTGTTAAGCTTTCCTATAATCATCACATTTAGATTATATTCGAATATTAATTACATAAGTACCGAATCCACTTCAATAGAGCATTGTGAGTGTGAGTATCATATTAAGGCAAACGTAGGCTTTATGTAGGTGTAGGTTCTTTATTAGGACATTGGCTACAGTGCCGTAGGGTAGATTTGGAGGCCTTATTGTTGTAGTACCGTATCCAGAATATCTCGGCGGTGAAACGTCACCAAACTTCAGTTTTCAATAATATTTGATTATAAATGAGCATTAGTGCGCATAGTGTAACAAAATTAAGCTAATTTTGGCAAAAATAATCTAACATGAGGGGAATTCATGAGCAGCACGAAACATTAAGTTAATTTGGGTCAAAATCAACCGTAAATGCGTGGAATTATGAATTAGTGCTTCGAAAAATAATCTCATTATTTTAGTGTTTTGGAAGGAGGAAAACATGCGCTTATGCCTTTCCGCTGGGCACTGTGTAAGTCCTTGCTGTTTTATAAATATGAACAAAAACAGTAACTCGTATAAGACTTTAATGTAACATGTTGACAAACTTTCAAACGTGCAAACCTTCGGCCAATTTAGGCCAAACGAAAACTCAATGTAAACTGCTTTACATTCTTAATTTCCAAAAAACTTCCACTTTTGTGGAAAAATAACCACTTTTTGGGATTCGAGTAATGTACCCATTTTTCCCTCTCTCAGTATAGACTTGTTGAAAATTTCTGTAGAACGCTACGAGACTGATGGTCTATAATAGGTATTACGATTTAATCTTTAATATTAACCCATACATAAACCACTACACTCTTAGTTTTATAACTTTTAAAGCTGTAGTAATTAATAAAAACCCACCATATAGAATTAGTGCAAAACGAGTTATTTCTCCATAACAAACAATACACTGAATTATGTAGTACATTATACATAGTCCTTTCGATATCAGTATGCTTGTCAGGCAACCTTTTTCGTAGAAATTGATGCATTACATAGAAGTTGTAAAATATTAAAACTAAAACTGTATTCGTAACAATAAATGTCATATTTCTAAATCTTCTAAACCTAAAGTCATGTTTACACCTATCAATTTCATCTGATTTGCTAATTGTTTCACAATTATAACTCCAAAATTGAAGACAAAACTATTAAGTTTTATTCCCGTAAACGTAATTTTTATTTTTCACTTATACAATTGTTTCGAAAAGGCTTTACAATTTTATTTTCATACATAAATAAGAATAGAAAATACTTTAGTCATTTTATTTTTAAAGGTTCAATTCTGATTTGCTGAATATATGGTGGAATTATTAGTATTTAATGATATTGCGTTTTTTATCACACCTGCTAAGCGTTTTTGACAAGTATTTATCAAAGAGATAGGACATAACTTCTGTTTAGCTTATTAAGAACTACCTTAGGTTCCGGATAGCTGGAGATTAAAACATAATTTTTTTCTGCCATGTAATGTACTACGGCTACGCGTAAACAGATCAGATATTACAGAGAGAATCAATAAGTCAATCATACAAGGTGAGAAATGAAATGTAATATTAATGTATCCAAGGGAGGTGAGCTTACTTATATAAATGTGACTTTGATTATGAAGTGGTTAAAATAATCAGGTGCTTGGATATGTCATATGGAGATATAGCAATGATGAATGGGAATGTTTTTTGGTCAATGTCAGATTTATATTTCGTATTTCAATGTTAGTCTCATTAAATTACACAGATGTGTAGTATTGTATGAATGTGGTACTGTCCAAATACAGGTATAAGTCTCCAGTAGTTCTGTTGATGCAAAATAATGGTCATTTTAATTACACAACTACTAATGTAGTTATATTATAGTGAAGTGAAATGCACCATGCGCTTCCCTATGATTTGTTTATGTAAATGTGTAACCAAATTAATTTTACAAAATGATTGCCAGTACTTCACTCAGTTGCCTCATTTGGTAAGACTTTTCTCGCCCACTTCAAGTTCAAGTGTCATGCAGTAGTAGTGTATAGGACATAGGAGAATGAATGCTTATCGCGACCTTAGTTTTAAACTCTGAATAATCTATCAACATTTACAATTATAATGATGAATCGATATGATTCCTGTACTTTTAATTTCTGTTAACTTCTATTTGCCAATAATGCTTCCTTGGCATCAATGAACGGTGTATCTCAAATCAGGAAGTGACATGCTATTTAATGATTCATTTCGGCATCCAAGTCTAATTTTTCAGACGAAAATAAAACTTCTTCAACTTTTTTACTTTTCTCTCTAACGTCTGTACTAATGGCATCTAAAATTTCGTTTGTAGGCCATATGTATAATGTTTGATTAAATCCTCGCGAAACATTGATGTATATATAACAAATGTTTGCTCAAGCCTCCCTTCCAAGGATAAAAATGATGTATGATTTAATCTTGTTTATTGATAAAATGTGATTTTGTTGTCAGCTCGTCATAATGTGATGTTGAAGAATATAGATTTTCGTAGAGACGTCTCAAGTAGAGAGTCAAAACGTGAAAAAGTGTGTTAAAAATGTGAAATATTGATGTAAATGTGAAGAATTGTAATGAAATGCGTAGTTTCATGTAATTAAATGTTAAAAGTTTATATTAGAAAAATATATTTGTGTCTCAAGTCATATCTTGTTTTCAGTAAACATTTATTGAAGAGATTAGTGTTTTAGGGTAGAAATTAAACAAAATAGTATTACTGTGTATTCTTATTGTTTATATAGTGTGCACCTGCATACTTACTTGCTTAGTTTAACGAGAAACTCTATATACATGTTACTTGCTTATTATTTACTGAGAGAATATTATTAAGTCATAAGATTTAGCACGTAAGTATAATAAACTGTAAAAATGTATGCTATATAAATTATTTAAGTAGACATTATATATCCAGAAAATCCGGTAATTGTACAACAGTTTTCAGTCTCTAATTCATAGTCTTCTTCTTCTTCAATGCTTTGAAGAAATTTTCCCAGCACCCTGGCCCTTCTTCCTAAATCTATAGCATTTCTCCGTTTCTTAAGATATTGGGTTTTTGAAAAATAAGTGTGTGATTTGACTGATGGATGTTTCCACCCATTACTAATGTTTCCATTTCCGATTGCTGCGGTATTCTTCCTGTAGCAAATATTATCCCACTCATTGCATTGAAGCTTAGCTGCAGCCAATCCCTGGTGAGAATACATCGAGGTTGATACATTTTGTCTTTGTCGTACTATTATTAGTACATAAAATGTGAAATACAATTTGTTTTTAAAATACCAACCGATTGTCGTTGAGAAGTCGATTGGTGGTTTATTCCATTGTTGCTTTGTGAGTTATTTATTGTGGCAGCATAATTCCTTTTTCCAATTTGTGGAGGGCCGATTCTCATATCTTGAGGTATTAGCCCAAGTCCATATCCAGTGCTAGGATCATTCTAAATGGGGGAAGAGACACAAAAACCTACTAAGACATTTATAAGCTCAAATTTCTTTGGTAGTTTAAAATGAGATAAATTAAAACGTATGAGCTCACTTGACTTTCTTTCACATTTCCAGCAACGGTGGTATCCAAAAGTTCCGGATCACATCTTGCTTTCTCAAGATTCTTAGGAGATGATGCCTAAAACGATTTTTTTAAACGGTTAAACTCTAAATAAATAATCGAATTGCATACTATGTGTAAATGTGTCTACGTCTTCAGAATTTACATCACTCACGCAGTGAAAAGTGTCACAGAGAAATGTTTCGTCAACTATGGCTTTGTGGTACTTGTAAATTCCTCCTTCCTTCTTGAACAAAATTTGAGGCATTACACGAGATATTTTTACTGATTATGTAAAAGCTGCCTGTAATTCTCTGAGATTTCGTTATTTTAGTGAAAAACGCTACAGTAGGTATTTATTTGCATCAAACACCTTACAATCTCTAATTAGCAAAGGTACAGAAATAACGAATTTATCGTATTTCTTTTTAAAATGAAATTGTATTTTCGTTTGATGCTGCTAGTAAACCATGGACATGAGTAATAATAATTGAGTGTGGAAGAAGGTCTGCTTTTATTTAATTTGCCTTGTGTCCGACCGTGAGAAAAGGACATTAAATTGTAGTTAGCTATAATGGAATCTAAGACCACAAATAATTTTATTTAAAACAGTTGAATGGATATGTGAATCATATAGTGCAGAAAATCTTTTGTTTATGAATGCATGTGCTAAGTAATCCATTGTTTTGACAAAATACAAAGTAAGACCATACTTACTTAACGCTTGGATGTTTGAGTTGATGTTAATGTTTGTTGAGTATCGTTTCGTGTCGGAGTATAAGCATGCAAACTGATAACCTAATGAGAAGAATGATGGTTATGACTATGACAGTTGCCTACATGAATTGTTAAACAATGTAAGTAGATACACAGACCAAAGTTAACTACAATTATTGTTAATGTGTCGCAGATACATTTATGCGAATATGCAATCCGTTACTCCGTCCGTCGTCGTCCGTCCATCCCGATGCGCTCTAACTCACGAAATAAAAAAGATTCGCTCAAACTTTGTACGAGTTTCTTTTCTGGTATGGATACGGTAAAAAATAAAAACCAAGTTTAAAAATGGCAACAATCCATCAACTCCTTCTTGAAATTTAACCCTTGCCTTGGTGGGAGTATAAGTATGTCTGTGTTATATGTAGTGGGTTCAGTCGACTGGCCAAATTAAGTATTACAAAGCTTTGCATGTTAAAATT